>CACVKI010144022.1:0-11832 GCA_902732785.1 Trichogramma evanescens
AAAATGCAGTGTGAAGAGGAAGGGTTTTCTCAAATGTCCGATTGCCTGGAAGTGCCCAAGTTAGGAAAGATGGAATTGCCACTGGAGCTATTCCATAACTGATATGTAATAGAAGAATTGACCCTGAAAATGTCTTCACTTATTATATATTCAACATACTGGTATCTCAATATGCTGACCTGCTTGGAGATTAGATAAAAAATACCCTTTTCTGGCAAATTCCATACTCATTTCTTGAATATCCTCAAAAGACAACCACATTTGAGCCATCAATATAATGCACATGTATATCTATTTTTATTTAAAATAAAAGTATGCATTATTACTCAAATTAAAAGTAGGAATGAAGAAAGGCTTTACATCTTTTTTAGCGCTTATCAGTGACAAATAACCGATTAACATAGTTACATAAGCAATGAGTTGAAATATTATTTCTACCAGAGTGCTGATTTTCATTCCATTTTCTTTTTCGTTAACGAGTTTCAGTATCTAAATAAATAGTTATTATAATCGATGATGTAGTTTTGCAAAGTTTCATAAATACTTACCGTGGTGACTAACATAAGCAGCAAACATGAACATAGGGTTAAGTTACCAAGTACTTGCACGATTTTATTTTGGAAAGGATATAGAAAAGAAATCTTCAAAAACTTTAGATTCCAAGGAAAATTATCTTCCCATACTTTTATACAAATTTGAAAAGTCTTGTCAAAATCAGGATCAGTTTTAGGATCCATTTTAATTTCAAACAGTATGTCAACGCGATGACTTTAGAAAATAAAAAGAAAATTTACCTACTTAACTTAGGCTTATGTACAAATTCTTCGATCGATATAAAGCATTATAGTGCCTTTGCAAATTGGTCAAGTGACGTTGAAATTGTTATAGACGCTTTTCTGGGCATATGTTTATTTAATAGCTTGTCCTGAAATTTTTCGCTGAAGGTGATCTGTCGGGCGCGCAGAAGTGGACAAAAGTCCTTCTTTTTTTAGGCTACGCGTACGTCGAAAGTAAATACTTTTGACGTTAGGATGGAAAAAAAATCTTTTTTACTTATTTCAAGTTTTGTAAAAATTCTTCGATCGATATAAAACATTATTTGCATACGGTAATGGTCGTTTTTTTGCGATAATGTTTATTTAATGCCTTATTCTGAAAGTAATGGGTAAAACAAATGAAATTCACGTCCAAATTGCACGTTCAAATCGGTGACCCGATCCACTCTTGCTTTAAATAATGAGGCGAAGGCAAACACGAAACGGAACCTTTTTTATCAAAATTTTCTTGAATTTATTTAATGTAAAAAGCAATTTTACATAACAAAAAAATAGATAAAAGAAATAAATAAATAAATAAATGAACACATAAATAATATAAAAAATAACATCATCGGAAAGCTAAGAAAGTAATGTTGGAAAGTCTTTTCTTCCAATGCGTCATTTACAATTATTTCCGTTTCCTTTTGATACCAGATACAGTTTTCTTTGAGATATAATAAAATGTTTCAAGTTCACGCGATCATTTAATCAATCCTGTCTTACCTTCTCATTTACCACCGCTAAAAAAAAACATGTAAAACATGAGAAATATAAAAAACATGAAAATCATGCATTTGTTTAATTTCTTTGAAGAGATTTAATAATAAAGCAAATAACGCATTTAACAATAAAGCAAATTAACGAAATTTAAATTATGTATTTGCACTTGGTATACATTTTTTGTGATAACATTTTTGAATTCGTGATAGATCATTAAAAACTATTTCAATTTGAAGTATAAAAGTGACTCCAATAAAGCTAGAATAAAAAAAATATAATTAAAAGATAATAAAATCACTACATAAAAAAATGAAAATCGATAGTTATTTATGCAACAAGTACTCTTGAGACTCTTGAGAGCCTGAAATCATCACGCTCTTTCGTTTTTCACGGACTCACTCCCCCACTGAACTCACGTACTGAAGTTTCAATTCAATAAATAATCAAACTCTTTCAATTGACCTAGTGACATTTTTTTTATTTTTTTATTTAAAAAAATTTATTGACTTGCGTTAAAAAGTACCATGTAATCTAACAATCCTCGCTGGCGTTTTTATGAGTTGACTAGGGATAGAAATAAAAATAATAACACATAAAGCTATAAAAAATGTAAAAAACATTTTTGTTGCTCCAGTCAAATCTGTTTCCACTAAGATTACCGTATTCACGAACATATTCAAATGTTTGAACGTTTTCAATCAATTTAACGACTTGAAACATACCGAGGTACCCGCCAGGACAGCCATGAAACTTGTTGAAGTTAATCCAAGAAACATCAACGATTTACTTATTTTTCGAAAATAATTATAAAAACTAAAATTAATAAGATTTCAAAATATTGAACGGAATCGACCATAATTGGATCCATACTTGTATTATTTAGTATAACTTACTCGATACAAATTTGATGTGTATGAACTAAATCTTCGAGTTGTTCGCAAATCCAAGTATTGGCATTTTGTTCATTTATAGTTACTTTGAAGTTGTGTACTCCATTAATTCTTACGAAATTATATCTAAAATATAAATTGTTTACATTTATCAAAAATTTTTCCCTAACATAACTGAACTGTACACATTTTTTATTTATTTTTGCTTACTCTATACACCGAATTTCACAGACAATTAATAATACACCCCAACATTGTAAACAATACACAGCGCCTATAATTACAAACCATAAACGAATATGAAGACGAGTTGAGCTGCAAAAATGTGATAAAAGTATTCATCTTCGTCTACGAAAAATTCTGCGTGAAAAGGAAGGGTTTTCTGATAAGTCCGATTGCCCGGAAATGCCCAAGTCATAAAAGACGGAATCGCTACTGGAGCTATTCCAAAACTAATGCACAATAGAAGTATTGACCCTAAAAAATTTTTATATGTAAATTTGTTTCAATATACTAGTAACTGCATTTACTGACCTGCTTGAATAGTACATGAAAAGTATCCTTTTTTTGCCATTTTCATCTTCATTTTTTGAGTGTCCTCGACATCAGCTGACCACATTCGAGACATCAATATTACGCTCATGTATAACTTATATTTATTAGAAATAAAAAATATAAATTAATCATCAAATTAATAATAGTATTGAAACTAAGACTTTACATCTTTTTTAGAGCCTATTAGGGTCATCTAAAGAATTGTCATAGTTATATAAGCTGTTAGTTGAAATATTATTTCGACCAAGGTGCTGCCTTTGATTCCATTATTTTTTTCTTTGATGAGTTCGAGTATCTATAAAGTAGACAGTGTTTGTTATACTGATAGTGTTATTAGAAGAGTTTCATAAATACATACCGTGACTACTATCGAAAGAAAGTGAATTGAATATACTGTTAATTTACCAATAATTTGCACAATTTTATTTTGGAGAGGGTATAGAAAAGTGGTCTTCAAAATCCTTGAAGTCCCAGGAAAATTCTCTTCCCACATTTTCATACAAATTTGAAAAGTTTTTTCAAACCCTGGATCAGTTCTAGTATCCATTTTAATTTAAAACGGTAGGTCTACGTAATGCCATTAGAAAACAAAGCAAAACTTTTACTTATACCTAACTCAAGCATGTGTTAAAAATTCACAACTTGTGACTGCGAGAGACAACTATATACAAAATAAAATTCGTCTAAAGAATTTGTTTTAAAGAAAGTTTAGGTGATCTTGAACATTATAAAGCGTTCAATATTTATATACTTATGGTCATTACCGCTTCAAAAAAATTTTTGTCTCGATGCAAGAAACGAATTTCGATAATTTCTTATCAAAACCCTTTTTTACTGACAAATTGAACAATTAAAATACCTAAACAAAGTTGCTTCTTATCTATAAGATGTATGTGCACATATAAATTGTTTACCATGGTCCATGAAAAATTTCTGACAATGAGAATTATTCAACATGAATGGATTGAAGAACCTCAAAAAACTCTTATTTCTACCATAGGCCTGCCTTTATTCCTATTATCATTTTCATTAATTAGTTTCAAAGTCTAATTAAATAGTGATTAATAAATATGCATAGATAGTGGTTACCAATGACGTAGTTTTTCAAAATTTCATAAACACGTCCCGTGGTGACTATGACAACCACTATCTTCCGATACTTTTAGCCCCATTTGAAGAGTTTTATAAAAATCAGGATCTATTCTATTATCCTTTTTCGTTTGAAGCAGCATACTAGCGTAATGACTTCAGAATCCAAACTAAAATCTTTTTTACTTATTTCAAGTTTTGTAAAAATTTTTCGATCGATATAAAACATTACTTACATATACAAACTTGAACAACTGGCGTTGAAATTGTCATGGTCGCTTTTTTTGTGCTAATGTTTATTTAATGGCTTATTCTGAAGGTGATGGGCGAAATAAATTCAATCGATCTCAATTTACATAAACACTATTAATCAAATTAATATTACATTTTTTTTGAGACGATCTCTTCAGAGGTGGTGTTTTTAAAGAAAAAAAAAACAAAATACATCCTATTAAAAATTAAATATCACGTCACTGCCAAACTACTTCTGGGCAAGATATCGCCTTTGTGCACATCTTGCTTAGTACCATGCGTAAAGTATAAATAGAATAGAAAAATGTTATACAGAATTATAAATAGATCTAAAGGTTGTTACATATGACAAAGCCGTTTTAATTATCTGAAAGCAATAATTTAAATTTGAATCGTTCTATAGTTTTAAAATGATTTTATGCGTGAAAAGAGAAAATAATCTTACAGTGCTGCAAGTTTCAAAATTCAATTCTATGTTCGGTCCAGCAGTAAGGACGAAAGGCTTCATAGATCTCATCGTTATAAATAATAACATCCTCCGAATTTTTGGTGAATAAATTTCTCCATTCATTCCACAACTTGAATAAAATAATAAGCAATTTTTTAAATTGTGTTGAAAAAAAAATTAATTGACGCTCGTTCAAAATTACCTTGAAATGAAAAAATCCTCACTGGCCATTTTTAAAAGTTGACTAGGAATACAAATAAAAATAACAGTACACAAAGTTATACAAAAAGCAAACAATGTTTTTAACGCCCCCGTGAGATCTGTTTCCACTAGCATTACCATCTGAAAATATTCGTATAGTTGAAAAATTTAAATAAATTAAGCGACTCATTCTCAGAACATACCGCAGTAGCCGTCAAGACAAGCATAGAACTTGATCCAATTATTATAATGAGCATCATAGGCTTACTCATTTTTCGTGTAATGCAATAGAAACTAAAATTTTCAACTTTTTAAAAAGTCACAAGAATCATAATTATGTTAATTAGTATAGTAAGTGTAAGTTACTCGATACAAATATGATGCCAACGAATAAAATCTTTGAGTTGTTGGCAAATCCATGTGTTGGCATTTTCTTCATTAATCGCTATTTTGTGGTTGTAAGTTTCATTCATTCTTTTAAATTGGTATCTGAAATATAAATTGTATTTATTAATAAAAATTGTTTCGTAAGTTAAATTAAATTCAAATCCTTTTCATCTAATGCGCACTGTAAATAATGAATTTCACTCATAATAAACAATACAGCCGAACATTGGCAGTAGTTCATTGAACTAATTAATAAACCATAAACAAATATAAAAACGAGTTGAGCTGCAAAAATGTAATAAAAGTATTCATCTTCATCGACGAAAAATGCAGTGTGAAGAGGAAGGGTTTTCTCAAATGTCCGATTGCCTGGAAGTGCCCAAGTTAGGAAAGATGGAATTGCCACTGGAGCTATTCCAAAACTCATAGATAATAGAAGTATTGACCCTAAAAATTGCTTAATATGTAAAATTGATTCGTATGACTGATTATTGGTCACTGCATTTGCTGACCTGCTTGAATAGTGCATAAAAAATATCCTTTTTTGGCATATTTCATCTTTACTTCTTGTGTATCCTCGGCATTAGTCGACCACAATTGAGCCATCATTATTGTACTCGAATATATCTTATTTTTATTTGAAATCAAAATATGCATTATTACTTCAATTTAAAGCAGGATTTATAAAAGGCTTTACATTTTTTTTAGAGCCTATTATGCACATATAACTGACTACCATAGTTATATAAGCGATAAGTTGAAATATTATTTCTACCATAGTGCTGATTTTCATCCCATTTTCTTTTTCGTTGACGAGTTTCAGTATCTAAATAAATAGTTATTATAATCGATGATGTAGTTTTGCAAAGTTTCATAAATACTTACCGTGGTGACTAACATAAGCAGCAAACATGAACATAGGGTTAAGTTACCAAGTACTTGCACGATTTTATTTTGGAAAGGATATAGAAAAGAAATCTTCAAAAACTTTAGATTCCAAGGAAAATTATCTTCCCATACTTTTATACAAATTTGAAAAGTCTTGTCAAAATCAGGATCAGTTTTAGGATCCATTTTAATTTAAAAGGATATGTCAGCGTAGTTACATTAAAATACGAAGAAAAAATTTTTTTTACTTAACTCGAGCTTATGGAAAAATCTTCGATCGATATAAAGCATTATAATGCCTATGCAAACTCGGTCGAATGACGTCAAAATTGTTGTTGGTCTTTTTTCTGTGCGAGTGTTTATTTAATACCTTACCCTGGTATTGTTTCACTGACGGTGGTGGGGTAAAAGAAAAGAGATACACGATTTTTTTTAGTTTACATATACGACTTATTCGTCGAGTGTTCTTAATCTACATTAATGCGATAATTCTAATTAGTATTACATTATTATATTGCTCTCTTTAACTATGGTGTTTCAAGCTCAGCATTAGTACTTTTTTCTCGGTATGCGTTTTTTTATAAATATCCATTTTTTTAGCACATTAAAGATTCTATTCTGTACTTCACAAATAGGCTTTTTCAGTGCCTTTGTGTTAGTAACATAGATAATTTTTATCTCCATGATGATGATGTGGCGTACTTAATAGACTACATTGAAAATACTGAAAATATGCTTATTGCCATCATGGATTTTAGCCTGCAACCACCAAGTAAATATTTCAAAAATCTTCATTCATTAGCTACACTTAATGATCATATTACAGCAGAAAATCGTCAGTCAAAGCGCAAAGAAAGAATCCATTGCTCATTGCTGGAAAAATCTTTTGAATATTTTTTAGCATAGATATAGTATAGCGTATATAGAGCATCGGTAAGAATTATTTAACACTTGAGGAATTCGGTGTCGTTTTAAAGTACATCGAATTTTAGAACCGACGCTGATGCTCCCAAGCTTTACACTGATTCAGTATAACGCATTTTAAAGTAAAAACGCAGCAAGGTAGCGGCAAGAATTGTATGATTCGTGCGATCTAATTTTCTATCAGTGTACGCTGTGTTATGTATCACGGTGTTACTCGGACAACATCATACACGTTACACGTGTGCAATGGCTTATAAATAATTATCAAGATTATTCATGAAAAACTGTAGAAGAATTGTCACATAAGAGCACGTGTGCGCGGGTAAGTCATCTGCCAGGTTTACTCGTTGCATAATGTATTATTTCCACGTGTAAAGTATAAATTACACAAAATAAATTTTACAACGTTTTGTAAACAGATCTAAAAGCTGCTACATATGACATGGAACTTTTTATTATCTGGAAGCAATAGTTTAAATTAAAAACGTTACATAATTACGAGACGGGGTCATTTGTATAAAAAGAAAAAAATCTTACAGTGCTGCAGGTTTCTAAATTTAATTCTATGGTCGGTCCAGCAGTAAGTGCGAAAGGCTTCATAGATCTCATCATTATGAATAATAACATCTTCCGTATTTTTGGTGAATGGATTTGACCACTCGATTCACAACTTGAATGAAATAATAGCATTACATCAAATTTTTGTAAATAAATTAATTGACTTGAGTTAAAAATGTACCATGTAATATAAAAATCGTCACTAGCGATTTTCAAAAGTTGACTCGGAGTAGAAATGAAAATAAAAACACACAAGCCTATAAAAAATGCAACTGACATTTTTGTTGTCCCGGCCAAATCCGTTTCCACTAGGGTTACCATCTGTATTTAAGAAAATTTTTGTTTAATTAAATGGTTTAAATTTTTCAAACTACTCAATACTTACTGCGGTAGCCGTCAAAACAACCATAAAACTTGTGGCCGTTAATACAAGGAGCATCAACGGTTCACTTATTCTTTGCAGAATGTTATAAAAACTAAAATTTATAACATTTCAAAACATCGAATGGAATCGACCATAATTGAATAATAATGCTACTATGTAGCGCAATTTACTCGATACAAATTTGATGCGTACGGACTAAATCTTTGAGTTGTTCGTAAATCAATATGTTGGCATTTTCTTCATTAATAACCACTTTGCGGTTGTATGCTTCATTTATTCTTACGAAATCATACCTGAAGCATAAATTATTTTTATTCATAAAAATTGTTCCGTACATTGCACTAAATTTGAAACATTTTTCCACCGATTAGTGCGTACCTTAAACACCGAATTTCACAAAGAATGAAAATTACAGCCCAACATAGGATACAATTCATAGCGCATATAATTAAACCATAAACAAACAGAAACCCAAATTGAGCTGATAAAATATAATAAAAGTATTCATCTTCATCGACGAAAAATTCATTGTGAAGAGGAAGAATTTTCTCAAATGTCCGATTGCCTGGAAGTGCCCAAGTTAGAAAGGACGGAATAGCTACAGGAGCTATTCCAAAACTAACAGATAACAAAAATATTGCTCCTAAAAAATATCTTGACATATAAATTCGATTCAAAGTATTGATTAGTGGTCACTGCATTTGCTGACCTGCTTGAAAGGTACATAAAACATATCCTTTTTTAAAAAATTTCATCTTCATTTCTTGAGTATCCTCGATGTTTGTCAACCACATTCGAGACATCAGTATTACGCTGAAGTATATCTTATTTTGATCAGAAATTAAAAATATGCATTACTATTCGATTCGAAAAAAATGATAAAAAATGCTTTACATCTTTTTTAGAGCCTATCAGGGACATATAAAGAATTGTGATAGTTATATGAGCTATTAGTTGAAATATTATTTCGACCAAGGTGCTGCCTTTGATTCCATTATTTTTTTCTTTGATGAGTTCGAGTATCTATAAAGTAGACAGTGTTTGTTATACTGATAATGTTATTAGAAGAGTTTCATAAACACATACCGTGACTACTATCGAAAGAAACAGAATTGAACATACGGTTAGGTTACCCAGAATTTGCACGATTTTATTTTGGAGAGGGTATAAAAAAGTGATCTTCAAAATCCTAAGGTTCCAAGGAAAATTCTCTTCCCATATTTTTGTGTAAATTTGAAGAGTTTTTTCAAAATCAGGTTCAGTACTAGAATCCATCTTAATTTAAAACGGCATGTATACGTATTGACATTAGAAAACAAAACATTATTTTACTTACCCGATGGAAGCGTTTGTAAAATTTTTATCAATCAATTTAAAGCATTAATATTGTACAACGTAATAAATAATGTAATTCGATTTGCAATTAGTCTTACATTATTTGCGAGACCACGAGCTCATTTCTCTTTAACGGTGGCAATTTTTTTATAAATAATTTTAGTCAATACGTCGACTCTTTTTTATACTTTGAAAGTATAGTTTTAATTTCGTATCGTTGGTACTCGCAAAAAATTCAAAAGATAACAATTTAATAAATCACTAATAAATAATCTAATATATCCCATATTTTAATGATTTTATGACCTTATTAAAAACAGTAGTTTGACCATCATTCAAATGCACAATCAAAATAACTCTTAAATTCAAGGCAGATACTTAATATAAAAATATAAAAATAGGCATCAAAATTAAAATTAATCAATATTAAATTTTATTGAAGAGATTTTACATGGAATTTTTTACATAAACTCAATTATCTTTAATGCAAAAACGAATGAAAAAATTTAATTTTATACACCAATTAGAATATTTTGCTTAAAATTACCCAATGAATTCTGTGAAAATTCCGGCATAATCTAATGCAGAGTTCAACACTAGATGGCGAATACCTTTAGGTCTGCAAATTCACAAGTGGAAAAGTTAAAAATAATTGTATAAGACAAAGCAAGTTTTTGGATTGTTTCAATATTATTATCGATAAATGTGGTTTACATTCGAGTCCTTTTTCGAGCCTTTCCAAGTCTCAGAACGTGCACCCGACCGTGCTTATATATTCAATAAAAAAAATTCCGTCCTGTCTGCATCGAGTAACAATGACGATGCTCCTCTTCTCTCGCCCTCGCACAGGTACCCAAGATGGGGCGTTGAAAAATGGGCAATACGATGACGAAACACGCGCGATTCTAATGGTTCAAGCTTATTTGGGTCAAAGTTACCGCAAAACTACACGCGTATCTCGTACCATCCTCGTCGTCCTAGCCGTGCGCGCATTTCTAATTGCAACTACGATTATTGTAATGGACTACATACGCAATGAAACTCTCACTCGATGGCACACAGCCGACACAATGTCTAGGTAATAACGCTTGGCGTCGTACAGCGTTGTTATATATTTTTCCGATGATCTAGCAGCAACGTAGCGTTTGCAATTTCGATAGAACGCGGGATAATTAAACGATCAAACGAGCTTCAGTGAAGTTCGATCGAAATTATATAAGTCTTCGCTCGTAATACATTACCTACAGTAGATGTCGCCAGACAGCTTACCTTCACACGCATTTTTGAGTTTACGCAAAAAATCGCCGCGCCCCTGGCGGCCTACTCGGTGAGTCGGACTCCCTCGTCAGTCCTTTTAAAGTTTGAAGGCCCGAGCAAAAGGAAAAATTTGCTTCGCTAATGCAGGGTTGGGTATTTTGGGTTGGGAGGTAATGTATCACGAGCGAAGACTTATATAATTTCGATCGAACTTCACTGAAGCTCGTTTGATCGTTTAATTATATTTCGTCTTCGCTACTCCATACATTACCTACAGTAGTTGTTTAGAGAAAAAAGAAGCAAATTTACAATGTAGAAACAAAAGGAAGTTTTATTAATTTTTTAATATGTTAACAGCAAAATCAAAGCCATCGGACCTGATTGGTCTTTTATATCGATTGGCAAACATTTCGGACTTTTTAGACCAACCTGCTGTTCGCCGGATTGTGTCTAAATCTATACCGATCGCGTCAGCCTTAGAACTGGCAGAATGGCGCGTAGAGTGTCCAGTAAAAATGTCAGTGTTAATGCTACATAACGACAAACAATGTTTTATCCATCTGGATATAGTTTCGGAGGAAACTTCTTTGTGTGGTTTACACAAGCTAATGAAGAGCTTATCTGTTTTAGATCTAATATTTCTTGTACGATTAATATATTCTGACAAAGTGGACGCAATGCAAACTCCTGGCTTCTCTGGGAAGAAAGGAATCTGTAACAAAGGTTGACTTCTTCCAGATGAAGAAGTTTTAATAATATCTGGTATTTTTATTTTTAAACCACGAACAACTGGCGTTATATTTGAAATTTTTATGAGCGATAAGGTCTGAGCGCGTTGAGCTGTACCTAGAGCTAGCAACATAATAGTTTTATAAGTTAAGATCTTAAGATCTGTACAGTCTATAAACTCAAGTTTATTGAGTACAATTGAGGTATCCCAAGTAAATTCATATTTGGGCTTAGTAGGACGTAATTTAAAAACACCTTTCATGAATCTCGAGATATCGCTCATCTCACTAATCTTATTCGGTGAAATAAGAGACAACGCGCTCCTCGTTGTATTTATCGTGCTATAACTGGCACCGTTCTTAAATCTATCCGCTAAAAAACTAAGCACATTGAAGC
>CACVKI010144023.1:0-39759 GCA_902732785.1 Trichogramma evanescens
TTACTAAAAAAAAAATCTGCTACACTTAAGTGGAGAAGAATTCTATGACAAAACTTTTGAGACCCCAAGGATCAGGATTGGTGAAAAATTGCATTTAAAATCATGCGGTGAATGACTTAAAAATCACAAGTCAATATTCATGAATTATTGATGATTTTTAATAATTAGAGGAACTAGAGACATATTTTTTGTTGNAAAAGGACCTATAAAAACATATTTTAACATTAGAAACAAAAAATTTTAATAATAATTCTTTATTTTCATGTTTTTCATTTATAGGTATAAACACAGGTGTGTCCCCTTAATAATACTATTTTTGAAAAGATGTTAAAATTTCGAAACTTTAATACCGTATCTCTATAGTGCCATGTACAAGTGGAAGTATATAGTAGGCGTCAAAGTGACCCTACCACTGACACTAGCTGATAACTAAGATATCTTAACAGTACTGACTAATCGTATGTAATTCTATTATTTAAAAAATCATCGAAGCAAACTAGTATATTGAAAGCGGGAGCCAAAATTGATGAACCATCGTGGTGTTTTAGAATTTTTTTTTCATTTTCTTGAAAATTTTTCTACTTATCTTTTTAAAAGATCGCTTCATTAAACTTGATTATTCTTCAAGGTAAAAGAACCACTGACTGATATTTGGTCAGATGCAGGCGAAGATTATACTTTTAATCCGCTAGACTGTTGTGAAGTTAAAAACGTTGTAACATTCACTTTTTATAAATCATCAGTGATGATTTTAATCGCGTTCCAATACTCAAAATTATTGCCCAATTTTAATATTAAATCACCTGAATGAGGCTATTGCATTACATGAAAATTTAGATGAAACCTCATCTGGCGTTTCTATCGACAAGCAAGCGCACATAGATAGATAATGAATATTTTGCTTGCTTATAGAATTAGAAAACAAAAATTTGAAATAGAGACATTTTGACTGTCTATATAGTGAAACTTTGGTCGCAACAAAATAAAGAAAGAAAAGCTCGAGTTTGCGGTTTACCTAGCTATGTATATTGTATAAATAAATATTTTATTCTGACAAAAAACACTCGCTGTACAATTTCATTTCATTTTTATTGTTTGGAATAAGTAGTGAAATTTATTAATCGTGGAAACTATAAGTGACACTATTGTCGATACTACTGCTTTTGAATCTCTAACACATTATGTTTATACGTTTATAGTGAATTAAAATTTTTAGAAAATTTCAGGAAATGGATCTTAATTAAAATTTTTAGGAAATAAAAATTTTCAGAAAATGGATCCTATGGAAGCTGCGGTAGAAGAAGTTGACGCTGAATTTTATCAAGGAAATAAAATACTTTATCAATTATGCTTTATTTGGCCGTATACCAGACGATCATTTCAATATTGTGGACGGATCATATACATTGTCAATTTTTCTTACACAATTTACGTTACGGTTGTATAATCTTTTAATTGATAAAAATTTTATTCAAACGGAAAAACCTTTTTATGTTCAATAATCGCTGTCGACAGTTTTTAACTACGTATGGAAAAGCTTTCGTAACACCTATTAATTGGGAATTAGCAATGCAGAATGTATTCGAATTGGCCTTTATTTCCGTGATATTTCTTATGTATATTCAATTTATTCTTATGGATAAAGAGGTATTGTTTTGGTTATATTATCATGGATAACGCGAGATTCGATTTTATTTTCATGAATGTTTTTATTGAGATCAAAGATTTGCTAGAAAAAGCAGTTTTATATCAAAATAGTATAACCAATCCTGAAGAAAGAGAACTTTTATATACAATGAGTAGATCTCATTCTCCAATAATTTCAGCAATAAAAGGTACTTTTCAAAACAATTTAAACCCACAAGTAAACCACATGACAAAATTTATACAATCATAATAACTCAAGAATAAGTTGAGGAGTATGTATGAATTTAGCTGTCATTTTAAGATTTGTAAAAAATTTGTATTACATGGAGTATCCCATGAGATAATCTTAATTACTATTTAAAAAAAAATTTGACGATTAGTCACTGCAAAATTTTCAGATGTCATGTGGTCTTTTTTTTACTGCTTGGTGTGAAAAGTGAAGTTATTATTTTTGATTTTTAGTGTTCGTGTTCGGTTCTTTTTGGAGTTTTTGGATGCTTCCTGCATTAGTCCCATCTATCCTAAATGTTGTTTTATCTGGAGATCATAACTACACTAAAAAATTGTGTACCACTGCAGAGCTGACATTTCTTGATCCTGACAAATATTTTTATTTTTGGTTTACGTATACATTTATTGTTTTGACAATGGCTGCAATAGTTGGATCTTCATTGTGCATAGCTTCGACATGTTTTATCTCAGTTAATCTTAAAAGATTTAGTTTACTGACGTAAGTATAACAGTCATTCACACCAAGAAAAAATTATAACAAAAAAATTTCGCCAGAGAGATATTTTTAGTGCATTAAAAATTTTTAAAACATTTTCAGAATAAAAGCTACCCTAATAATGTATTGGCTGTCCAAAATCATTAGTCGTTTTGAACATTTTTATATTACATGACAGTTCATAATTTAATATAATTTTTACTTTTATTCTTAGTTATTTTTATAAATTTTTTAATTATGCTAGTTTTTATTTTAATTAATCCTTGAGAGCTCCAATAATTTTTACGAAATAGTAATGATTACGAAAATCCAAAACACTGACATTCTTTATCGAGAAAATTTCAAGCTTGTGATACAAATCATAAAAAAAATATAGAGCATTGAAAAATTGTTTTTGACAAATTTCTTTTTAGTTTGCTACCGTATGTACTGTACAAATTTTGTTACCAGTTTTAACAGTTTGTAAAATACTTTAGTTTCAGATTTTCTAAACTCAACAAGCTCGTTCAGAACGAACAGTTCGTTTTTGATGGGCCCTTAGGTGAATATATTCACAACGAAATTGTTTACCTACACTGCCAACATAAGGAAACATTTGAGTTAAGTGACTAATATAAAGATTATAATTTTTAAAATTGAGCAAGTTGACTTGAATAAACTAATTCGAAAAAATTCAGATTTTCAGAAAAACTGAATGAAATTGGACGCAAAGTTTTGATTATTTTATCTGCTTACATATTATTAGGATTAAGTTCTACTGGTTGTATGGTAATATTTTCGAAATTATGACAAGATTTTGCCTTTACAATTATGTTTATTTCCAGATATTGTATGCCAAGAAAATTAATAATTTATTTTTACTCATTGAAATGGTAGTGTCATTTGAGTGCGTATTATTTTTTGCTTTTCTCTTCGGTCATTTTGGTCAAATTTTAAACGATGCCAGTACTGAAGTCTTTTACGAGTGGTAAGAATAATAATTATTGTAATTTCATAGTTTATGTTTGAAAAAGAAAAGAATCATTGATGACAAAAAAGATTTCGAAGTTATTTCAGTGGATGGTACAATTTTCCTTTGAAAACACGACCATATATTTTATTAATAATGCAGCGAGCATCATATCCATTCGAGTTAGCAGCAGGTCCATTAGCAATTTTAAAATTTAATTATGAAAATTTCACAGCAGTGAGTATAAAAAAGTTTTCTATCCATGTAAAATTAATTGAGAAACCAGTTATTGTTGAGTCAATTTGCAGATAGTTCACACTGCAGTTTCGTACATGACTGTAATGGCTTCACTTATATAATTTCGACAAGGAAGAATTTCTATTGACTAATGTAGATTTTTTGCCATTTAATATTTTTACATTAAAAATTTAATTTATCAATGAAAAACTTACAATTAAAAATCTCAAAAACTGTATGCTAACCAAGCGTTTAAATATTCTTATAACAATCTTTTATAAAGTTTCCTAAATTATTCGGAGTTTTAATTATTTTTTACTTTTAATAATCATTAATAATAATCATTAATATTTCTGAACGTAATTTACGATAATTTTATTTTTATTTTTAATTTTTAATAAATGATGAATCTTTACCAAATCTTGTGAATAATAATGAAGAAATGAAATATTCAGCTAGACTTGAAGGTCAGTAGAATGGTTACAAAAATAAAAGTGGTAAAAAGTTAGCGCTCGTGGATTAGATCATAAAATATTAAAAACAATAATAAAAAAGTACGTCGTTTTTTCATTTTGAACGTAAGTTTCAAGAATCATTCGTCATTGAAGCAATCGAAGAGATTATTATTGTGTATTTTAAAGTAATTTTTTTTATACTTAAAATATCTTTATACTAAATTAATACTTGCAAAATGGGTGCTATATTAAAAACTCGATTTTTAGCTCATCAAAAATCACCCTCATGGTAGAAGCTAATATCCACAACATTATGGAGAAAAATTTATATAAACTTATAAATTTTACTCGTGGCCAGTCACGTTACAGTGTCGAAAAAGGATATTTTCGATCAATGGTCTCGATTCACTCCGTCTTATCTAACTATAAAAAAAGTATTGAGTTATAATCTTTAAAATAAAAAGCTGACAATATGCGGATCGATGCGACGAATTTCGCCATCGCTCGGGCAAATGAAATTTAGATAACGAAGACAATCGAAAATATGGTGTGTTCGATTCTTTTTATCAATTATCTAACGTAATAACCATTAAAAACGATTGTTCAGTTACTATTTACTCGAAAATGGCGATTGCCAAAGAAATATTATAACTGAAGAAAATTGTATATAATCGAGCGCTAAAATTTTTGAGAAGTAGAAAGGGCAATTTCGATTAAAGAGATTTCGGGTGCAGGTATGCATAAAAATTAATCACAAATAAACGATTTTTTATAATGCGCTTGATTGGCAATTAAAGTGTTACGCAATAATCAAAATAACACAGAAAATTAAAAATGGTATTTGTCACATTTTTATCAATCAAATCTCAATTGAAAATTGTGCATTTACCGGACACAATCAGTTGAACGATCGATTGTAAAAGTTCGTTCATCAATTATTTGGTGAAAATAATTCAACACCCTATTGTCTCGATTGTATTCTTTATCTGAAAGTAATAAGCTGTGATCCTCATGCGAACAACAATCGGACCAATGGCAATATTCGACCCATACATTTGTATATAAATTCGGGCACTGCAGCTCGATCGAATCATAAACAGCTCGACCAAGTGAACAAAAATGTTGCTAAAAATTCTGGCCTGTGCTCTGGCACTCGTACTCGTCAGTGATTTGGCGAGTGCCCAATGGAGGGAGCGCCGAGTGCAGTATCCAGCGCAGCGTTCAGGGCAGCGCCCGTCGTACCAAGATCCCAACAGATGCCTGGCTTCGAACAGTCCGTTCAGGGTAAGATTACCATCGAAGATTTATTCTTTCGCGGAGTACATTTTTTCTTACATTTGCATTTGTTAAACGATGGTTTTCTTTTTAGAACAACTACAGTCCAACGCAGCGTTGCGGCCGCCCCGTTTCTGTTGGCTTGACCGCTGAAGAAAAGAGAGCCATCGTCGACGAGCACAACCGTCTGAGAATGAAGGTCGCTCGCGGAGAGGAGCTCAGAGGCGCACCTGGCCCACAACCCAAACCTGCCCATATGGAAACGATCATCTGGGACAATAAATTGGCGGAGGCTGCCCAAAAATTAGCTTACCAGTGCGAAATGAAACACGACAAGTGCAGACACTATCGTAAGTATAAGTGTTTCTCGTTTTGCACCGCGAGAATCTTACTTTATTGACCACCTTTCAATCATGTTTAAATTTCCAGCGGAAGAATTAGTAGGCCAAAATTTGGCTAGTAGAGAGAGTCGTGACCCGCAACTCATCAGAGGCCTGTCAGTAGTTAAAGATATGGTAAACAGATGGTACGAAGAAGTCCGATATTACAACAGAAACAGTGTTAAAAACTTCAGGTAAGTTTTTTTCTTTTTTCCATATCGATATACCCTAAAATATGAATGTATCTTTCATAAACAATTAATTGTCGATTACAGCTCTTTGAAAGGTGCGGACGGTGAGCAAATCGGACATTACACGCAGCTCATTTGGGCTGAGACCAATCGCGTCGGTTGTGGCGCCATGAAGTATTTCCAAGGTGGCTATTACCAAATGTTACTGGTCTGTAACTATGCACCCGCTGGTAATGTGCTAGGTATGCCTGTCTACAGGACGCTCTAAGACAGCTAACTGACAAACACCTCGTCGACCGTGGAATCAGTGATGTCGACAGAAGCCTTCAGTATCCGCTTTTTGATAAGCCTTAACTTTAAGTTATTATTTACTGTTATACTTTCTTTTAATAAATGAAAAATAAACTATTTAATTCTCTGAACTCATACCCGACGGAGATACTTTCGACGCGCATTCACGTAAGATTAAACACCCAATAGTGGGACACTTATCGGGACAGATACTAATTGTTAGTAAGATGGAAAAAATATAATGGATTTCAAATAATGAAAATTAATTTTTTTTATTGATGCTCGATTAAGGCTGTCGATATTTTGAAAACTCAGAAAATTAAAATCAAAACTTTAAAATAACATAATGGATTGATAATAGTACTAAGTAAAAAGAATTAGTCCATTAAGAGAGCTTCTAACAATTTTACAGAATTTAGAAAATACTTATTGTTTTAAATTCCATTCTTAAATGGTTTCCGACGATGGATTATTTAATAAAGAATTCTTGTTACTACCAGAAATAATCAGTATCTAACTGCAATTTTATCGAAACCTTTCATTGGTGCGTGTTTGATCAATTCAAGGTCTTGTATCATCACGTCACGTTTATAAAATATTCTGTAGTCAAATAAATGCTCGCCCTATTTACACTTTCAAACAATACGTGAAAAATATTTCCGGCTTATAGCTTCCAAAACCAAGTAGCCTAGCATGAAGAGTATTAAATAATAGTAATAAATACTTAACATGCGAAATTTGGTTTAAAAATGAAACAACCACCACCATAGTTAATAACACAAAGTTGAAGTAAAACAAAATCATACTGACACAACTTTTATTCAAATGTAAAAAAAAATCGTACTTGAACGTCTATATAAGTTACTACTTACAATTGTTAAAAAAAATTCAGCACTTTTCATTATTACTAATGAGATATATGCTATTGTCTGAGGAATTATTTCAAGCATACGACTGCAATGAGTTCGATACATTCGTATAAGCAATGAATTATTCATAAAATTATCTGACGTAAATTTGGATGCAATTGCGCATATTTTTGATTATGAGAAAAAAACGCTTCAAAGACTTGAAAAATTAATAGTAAAGCAAATTATTATAAACAAAAAGTATTATCATAATAAACATGATTATTAGACAATTAGGTGATCTAATTATGTAAAATATAAATTGGCTTCAACGAAAATTTTCGGAACTTGATCCAAAACATTTTAAGAGTCAATATATTCTAGAATATATTTCTGGTATTTACCATTGTAACAAATCTTACATTTTTCAGTAAGTTTGAAACTTAGTGTCATGGATTGCTATTTGATGTTTAATCAAATTACTTTGATTCTCAAATTTTCGTTCACATTTTTCGCATGCGTAATCTTTCTGACCTTCATGTACTGTCTTTTCGTGGCAGAGTAAATGCTGTTTATGACCAAATTTCTTCTCGCATCTATCGCATTCGTAATCTTTACAACCTTCGTGTACTGTCTTTTGGTGCCTGAACAAATGCGATTTTCGTCCAAATTTCTTATCGCATTGGTCGCATGCGAAATCTTTACGACCTTCATGGATTATCTTTACGTGCTTATTCAAATTTTTTTTTTTTCCAAATTTCTTATCACACTTGTCGCATGTCAAATATTTACGACCTTCGTGGACACTTTTTTGATGGAATAGCAAATGCGACTTTATTCTAAATTTCTCCTCGCACTTATCGCATGCAAAATCTTTACCACCTTCATGCACTGTATTATGATGCCTGAGCAAATTACATTTATCTCCAAATTTCTTTTCGCACTCGTCACATGCATAATCTCTGCGACCCTCATGGACTGACTTTTCGTGTCTAATCAATTTCGCCTTTTCTGAGAATTTTTTCTCGCACTTGTCACATGCGTAATATTTATGACCTAGGTGAACAATTTTTAGATGTTTTCTCAAATTGCTTTGAGTTCCAAATTTCTTCTCACATTTGACGCATACGTAGTCTTTACGACCTTCATGAACTGTGTTTTGGTGTTGTAACAAATTCCCTTTGTGGCCAAATACCTTCTCGCACTTGTCGCATGAATAATCTTTGCAACCATCGTGTATTGTTTTTATGTGTACTAGCAAATTCGATTTTTTTCTAAATTGCTTCCCACAATGGTCACACGAGTGATCTTTAAAGACATCGTGTATCGTCTTAAGATTGAAGAGCAAATCTTTCCGACCCTCATGGACTCTCTTAATGTGCATGAGCAAACTATGTTTATTTCCAAATCTCTTTGCGCACTTTTCACACAAGTAATCTTTGAAAACGTCGTGGAATATTTTTTTATGTTTGAGTAAAGTTGATTTATTTTCAAATTTTTTCTCGCACTTTTTGCACGTGAAATCTTCGCTATCTTTGTGTATTAATTTTTGATGAGTAAATAAACTCGATTTTTTCACAAATTTTTTCTCACACTGATCGCATGCAAAATCTTTACGACCTTTATGTTCTGATATTTGGTGCCTACTCAAATGACTTCGGAACTCAAATATCTTCTCGCATCGGTCGCATGCATAATTTTTTTGCTCGTTGCTCATTGTTTCTCGGTGTGTTATCATGCTGGATTCGAGTGTAAATGCCTCCTGGCAAATATCACTAACGTATTGTTTGTCATCTGAAACAACAATATCATGTTCACTTGAATTATTTCCTGAGATAAATTCCTCGGATTTCTTCTCACTTTTATTCATTATGGTGTGTAAATTAAGCGACGGATCTTTCTATTTAGTGACACAACAATTTTTATAATTAAAATTTATCTTTTGCTAATATAGCTTATTTCGTCGTGTAAGGCGACAACCAAACTAATTTGTTTTTACCATAAACACAATCAGTATTTGAGGGACGATGTCAATATCGTTTATGATCGTTGTTTACACCGATCTATCTGCTAATACTTTGCTTTGATAATATTTGAATTAGTTTAAATTCTATTTAGATGACGACTTCTTCGAGGATTCTTTTTAGCCTTCTAAAACTAAGTATACTTCAAAAAACATCCCGTAATGTAGAGTCCATAGATCTAGAAAAATATATTTGTTTTGGATATAGCTTATCAGTATAATAAGTTATAGAAAAAATTTAATAATATATCTGATAAGCTTCTTTCTCAACTTTACAGTACTGTTTTCAAATTTCGAAAATTGTTTAATGTCGCTGAGATATAGCTACTGCTCCCAAATTTTTCAAACATTAGCCCAGAAAAGTTAACTTACATTGGGGGTAAGCTACAACATATTAAAAAGAAAATATTAATTTTTGAATGTTATTAAAATGTAAAATCAGAATGCTCAGAATTGTTGTGCAATTATTTTTTGAAGTGAAACTTCTATATGCGCGTTTGGTATGGGAGGTCAAGCCATGAAAAACAAGCGTCCGTACGGGCGGGCGGGTGTACGGATTGGGCGTACGTCTGTATGCTTAGCGCGCTATGATTGGCTGGCATTCGGCAGTGGCAAGACCCTGCCAGTCCCCCTCTACTGCGCCACGTCACGGCAGCGGCTTGTGTCGACGCTCATGCCTTTGTAACGTCTATGCGGCGTTGTGTAACTCTGTCTCTCTTGCGCGCGCTGTGCGTGTTAGTGCGAGTTACTCGGTCAAACGACAACGCATGTTATATGACTCATGCTTCTTATAAACGTAGGCCTACTGGCTGCATGAGCGCTCATGCCTGCGCTGGGCCCGTATGTATTATATATGAAATAAAAATCAAATTGAATTCATTTACAATGTAATGCAGTGTAAACTACCGAAATTTGAAATAAATTTTTAAATACGCTAGATTAGCATTTAGAATATAATGAAAAAATTAAAATTAAAATTAAAATTAAAAAAAACAAAACAACAAATCAATATCGATCGAAAGCGGTGCTTTTTCGGAAACAATCGGTTGAATGATCGATTGTAAAAGTTCGTTCATCAATTAGTTAGTGAAAATAATTCAACACCCTATTGTTTCGATTGTATTCTTTATCTGAAAATAATAAGCTGTGATCCTCATGCGAACAACAATAGGATCAATGGCAATATTCGACCCATACATTTGTATATAAATTCGGGCACTGCAGCTCGATCGAATCATAAACAGCTCGACAAAGCGGACAAAAATGTTGTTCAAAATTCTGGCCTGTGCTCTGGCCCTCGTGCTCGTCAGCGATTTGGCGAGCGCTCAATGGAGGTGGCCCCCGGCGCAGCTCCAGGTGGTTCGCCAATGGAACCAAGAATTCGATGTCTGCATGGCTTCGAACAGTCCGTTCAGGGTAAGATTTCCATAAACGAGTTAATCTTTTATGAAATAGATTTTTCTATGTCTTTTCTTCTGTAGACAATGACCGCTGACTTTTTTTTAGTTTTACAACTCGCCAGCAGCGGCGTGCGGCCAAGTAATAGCCGCCAACCTGTCGAATAAAGAAAAGAGAGCTATCGTCGACTTGCATAACAAATTGAGAATGAAGGTCGCTAGAGGAGAGGAGAAACGACAGCCCGCCGCCACCAACATGAAGTTCCTGAAGTGGGATGACAAGCTGGCTCGGACTGCCCAAAATTTGGCTAACGCTTGCATCCCCGAACGACACGACAAGTGCCGACACTATCGTAAGTATCAGTGTGTCTCGTTTTGCACCACATAAATCTTACCTCACCGTAACAACTTCAAATTTCTAGCGGACCTTCTCGTTGGCCAGAATTTGTATCATAAATGGACCACCAGAAAGATCAAGAAAGATCAATCACCATTAGACGGAAAAATCGAAGAAGCTATAAACGATTGGTACAACGAAGTCCAGAAATTCAATCCTGCTAACGTCAGAAGTTACCAAGACAATCCGGCAATTGGTCATTACACGCAGCTCGTTTGGGCCGAGACCAATCGCATTGGTTGCGGCGCCGTGAAGTATTTCCAAGGTGGTAAGCACAACTTATTGCTGGTCTGTAACTACGGACCATCTGGTAATGTTATAGGTATGCCCGTTTACAAAACAAGTTGAGTCAGAGAATCAACGAAATAACGGGATCGAGGATATTGACAAAGACCGCCAGAGCCCGAACGCTTCTCGATGAGACTTAATTTTAAAATATTCTTTACTGTTAATTTTTTATGATAAGTGACAAATAAATTTTTTGATTTTTTAAACACATAACTCATTAAGATTCTTTTGATACAAATTTACTAGTACCCGATACCAGATAAGATAAAACAGATACTTTGAATTTGCTACATTATTAGAAAAAATAAATAGCCCGAATGCAAATACAATTATTTCTCGCTAATAACAAACAAACATATTGTCTTATCTGTTCTAAAACATTATGTATAATTGTATAAAAGCTTCTAATAAACTGAGATATATTTTTATTTAAAAAAATATTATTAAAAAAACAATGGTAAGTCGTTTTCTGTGTAGTCAAAGTAATGAATATAAAACTTGAATTACTATGCATTTAATATTTATATTGCATTTAATTTAAAAAAAATGCAATCTGTACTTTTCTTTTAAGTACGATAAGTATGATTTCGTATCAGAATGAGGCGAGTGGAAGGTTGCCGAAAAGTCGCTGAAATGTTGAGCGATAAAATTCTTAACTTCAAAATCAGTGCTGTTTGTAAATCTAGCTTTCCTTGAAACTCACTTAATTGAAATGTAAAGCACAAATCAAACACACGTTCAGTATACAGTCAAACCCCGTTATCCGCGGGGATTAGGTTCCAAAAAAGTACCGCGTATACCGAAACCCCGGATACCGAAGCATTGTTCTAATGGGAAAAGGGGGGTTCGGTTCCTCGTCCAGCTGAAATGTCAATGTACGAAAGAGTAAAACAACTTTTTTTTTGAAAATCAAAGTATTTATTCATTTTCGAGTAAAATACTCAGTCAAACTTTCATTAATGGATCATAATTTATGGCTCGTTCAATGAGTTGTTCTGTATCTGCTAAAATTTTTCCAATAATTTTGGCCGTTAGTATAGGTTCTAATTCTTCATTGTCTATAACATTTCGTCAGCTTCTGAATTCATCTGTACCATATTCTGATCGAAGACTCGTTGACGTCGAATCTTCTTGTGAGGGTAGCAACTTTTTCACCAGCTGCCAATGCATCGAGAATTTTGATCTTTTCGACCAAATTAAGGACTTTTCTATCGCGCTTTTATTCGTTTAAAACTGGTTTTTTTGACGTTGGCCGAGTCATACTTGAAAAAAATTAATAAAAAATTTTTAAATTTGACGCGCAAAAAATGTTAAACTCCAGAAAAAAATCGCGGATACGAAAACAAAAAATCGCGGATATTGAAGTTGGGTCACAACGAGGGTACCGCGGATACGAAGAATCGCGGATAACGGGGTTTGCCTGTATTAAAAATGAGGTTCATCATATTTTTATTTACATTTTTGGCAGTTCAATTGAAATAAACTCACAATAGCCAACGGCTTGGAGCTCAGAGGCGCTCCCGGACCACAGCCCCCCGCCATCGACATGGCTAGAATATTTTGGCGTCCGTATTTAGCCCATGACGCCCAAACATTGGCTTGGGAGTGCGAAAACAAAGAGGACAAGTGCAGAAACTACCGTGAGTATGGCTTAACTCGCGCGGCTTATCGGCAATTTTTAAACCGACGATGATAGTCTTCGAAGGTGCCGACTTTTTTAAATACTACCACATTGGCCAGACCGTGGGTTACTGGGTTACTCGCGACAAGGCGCACTTCGAATCCCACTTCAACGCCCTCAACATGATACGTTCGTGGTACGACGAGGTC
Source organism: Trichogramma evanescens (assembly GCA_902732785.1). NCBI lineage: Eukaryota > Metazoa > Arthropoda > Insecta > Hymenoptera > Trichogrammatidae > Trichogramma > Trichogramma evanescens. Next base: position 12,936 of record CACVKI010144023.1, read on the forward strand.
GAGCACTTCGACGCCAACTGGGTCCAACATTATCAATACGACAACAGAACCGCTCGGTACGCAAGTATCGTCTGGGCGAAGCTCGGCGGCGTCGGTTGCGGCTCCGTGAAGTACATCGCCAACGGTTTATACAGTTACATACTGGTCTGTAATCTCGGACCGATTGGTATGGGTGTAGATACTTTCTCGCCAACTCCCATCCCAGGAGAGCCTGTCTATCAGACCATCGACCAGCGTTGAGTCCACGAACTTGAATATATTGCCTCTCTCTCATCGACGATGGGATATCGATGACTTTGACGGAAGCCTCCAGCTGTGTGTCCGCTTCTCGATAAGACTTGATTTCAAGGAGTTATTCAACGTTATTATTATTATTATTGTTTTTTATGATAAGTTAAAAAATAAATCATTTGATTCTTTAAACTCATGAAATGTTTTCAATTCAAATACATATATCCAAGTATCTGATTTCACATAATCCAGTCTACTTTTTTACGTGACAAAAGTCAAATAACACAGCCATTGACGGCTTGGGAAAACTATCAGTGCGTATAACGTAAGAAATCGTTCCGTCGCGCGTGCGGAGCGTGGGATCTATTTATACGCGATCCTGTGCAGCTTTCACTGCGCACGAACGAAACTGTCCAATGCGCTCGACCGCATGTAGAATCGTGCGGAGTGAGAGGAAAATTTGGGAAATTCGCTCACTTTTAATAGTGGTGCCTGACATCTCGCACTCGTTTCCTTATGCTTTCTTTTTTTACTTGTGCACTTTTTTTTATTACTACTCCGAAGGACTTGGGAGGCTCTAGACATTATCCGCTCGTACCCTTCGAAAAATCATTGGCTCAGCTTGAGCGCAGGCACACACACACACGCGCAGGCCCTCTGAATGTGCCCACTGGCCATAAAAAATACAATATTATACCCTCGCATTAACTGCTACTTACAAGCGAGGCAATCGTTCATAGGCAGTCGCGCCGTCGTGTGTGGGTATATATACACGAGTGCACGAAGGTATACGCGTATCCCTTTCCAAAATCCCGGGCGACATTGTATTTATATATTATATTGTGCGAGAAAATAGGACGGAGTCGGGCATAATCGGATGATACACTTGAGCTATCTTTTTTCAATGTTCGCGAGTGAGCATAATTGAGTATATATGTATTCAGAGAGTAGAGAGAGAGAAAAAGCCACCCTTGAGAAGCTAAATACGCCCTCATTGGTCGCGCCCGTACGTGTGCGTACGCTCGGTCGACATAAATTATATTATTTTTCATGCCCTCTTCGATGTAGGTATAGTAGTATATTATCTATTACTATTACTCCGCAAACTCAAACTCGTGAACGAGTATTTCTCTCTTTTCTTTTGGGTCGATGATTTTGGCTGCTAGGAGATTAAAAAATTCATTCTTCTCCCGATTTAATTATAAAGACAGATAAATAAAATATTTTTCGCAAATCACTGAACGAAGAGTTTGTAATGTTTTTTGATTGATTGATCTTCATGAGAATTCATCGCAAAATTAAAAAAAAATTCAAAAGAAATTTTCAGTACACATTTTGATAGCTGAAACAAAACTAAAATTTCAAAGTTGCAGCTCCCACCAATAATATTTCGGATATCATCAAAAAACGTAAAAATTAAAGATATTCCATTCTCAATGGAGCTTTGATAAAGTCGATCTTATAGTATAGTATAGTCTCATGAGAAAATCGAATCTTCCTTCGATCTCGCGTGCATGCACATGCGTTGATGCGCGTGTCACACACTCGGAGCTATATTATATTGTTACGCGGTGGTGCGGTGTCTCTCATCGATACACATTTATACATTTTTTCGCATTGGCAGCATTGCGCGTAAACGTTCTCTCTTACTCTCTCTCTCATTCACTACGATTTCGGCCACAAAAGTGACAAAATTTATAGGCCTCGGTACAATGTGTATCGGTATATTTTGTACACTTTATGTTTGGTATATATACGCGACCGTGCACTTTTTCGTGCGTGTATATGACCTCGAAGAGAGAGAGCTCACACGGGACGTTTTTTAAATGTTTTTCGAAAAAAAAAAATCAAAACAACAAGGTCAAAATTGTTTGAGTGTAAAGTTCGATTGTTCGAATATCGGAAACGGTCTCTAATTTCTTTCAATTTAAAATCATTACGACACTTTCGCGCGATCAAGTGTAAATAAACAAAAAATTCTTCCGATGGCACTATCTGTACTATGATATTAAATGTGTCGACATTGTTCAATTTAACGAAAAAACAAAAACACGATTACAACCGAGTCACATAGACTAGCAGCAACGATTCTCGGAGTTTTGCATCCCTTCTCGCGCTCCTCGTTCGTGCATTCCAGATTTTAATACGTTTTCCCCGAATAACTTTTTTCTTTGGGGCCTCGAGATCGACACGATTTTCTTCGTCTCTCGCTGCAACGCAAATTCCAAACTTACTTTATATCTCTGTATATAAGAAATAATATCTTATACGAAAAGCCGACGTAGCGCAGGTACTGCTACAATGGGGACCGTGAGTGATGTGCGCGCATTATACGCACAAGAAGGTGCTGACGACCGTGCTAAATCGTTTCCATTATTTTGACGGGGGCGGGATGTGTATACACTTTGCATGATCGCCGCCGACGCACTGTTATGTCGTGTGACTTTGAAAAGGAAATATTTTTGCCTCGAAGCAAGTTGCTGTTATATACATTATAATGTAAGGATCATCATTTTTGTGTACACATTGCTCTTTGCGTGCCGATCGAAATATTATTATTGCTGATTCACCCCGTTTTTGTAATTCAATTCTCGTTTGGATCGCGAGTACTTTCTTTTCTTTTTTTTTATTGAACTTTATGCGCCAGTTATTATTTTTTATCCTTTTTCCCCTTGCTCTTTCCCTTATCCTTGTCGCAGGCCACCGTCTTCTTCTTGTCCAAGTGATCCTGCCTCGTGCACGGGCTCTGCAGTATCTTCACGGGCTTGCCGCGGTCGCCCGGGCCCGGCCTCGGGTCCGCCTGGGGCGTGTGCAGCTCCACCTCGAGATTCTGCTTCTTGCCCTTGCTGTCCTTGTCGTCGTTCCGCTTCTTCACGCGCAGCATGTAGACGTTCTCGTTGCACTCGGTTATGTGGTCGGTGTAGACCTCCTGCGAGATCGGCCCGCCGAGCTGCGGATAGACCGTGACCTTGCGGCAGCGATCGTCCCCGTAGTCGCCCGATCTGTTGATCTGTTGTCGGGGGAGAGGTTATTCGACGTTTTTGACACTCTACACTGCAGACTGACGATTTCTTTTTTTTCTGTACCTTATAAGCGACGGCTTGCGGTCGATAATGCGGATCGTCCTTCTTGTTCAGGTGTCCCCTCGAGTGCACCCTGAACAGTATCTGATTGTTGTCGCCGGCGTTGGTGATGCGCGGCCCCTTGTTGCCGCTGGGCCGCTTGATCTCGATCACGTCGCAGTCGCAGGGCGGCTCCCACGAGGCCTTCTTCAGCTTCGCCTTCTTGTTCTTGTCCTTCTCCATGCGTATGATCAGCTGATTGCCGACCATCTCGGCGCCGACCTCGTGGTAGTACTTGCCCGCCGAGGGATCCTCGTTTTTTGGCTTACTCGGTGCGGGACAGCAGCCATCCTTGCCTTGGGAAGAGACTATGCGATTTTTTTTTTAGTTTTAGTTAGTAGGGTTGAGAGGTCGCGATGAACGAGAGGATGAGGATGTTTACTGAGTATCGGAGTGCACATCGTTGCGGAAAATTTGGAATTTAGAAGTGGATTTTTTTGATTTGATACAATTTTTTTTTAGAGTTTTTTTTTAGTTTTAATTGTCCGATGAGACGTGAGAATTTTTTTTTGTTAACCAAACTTCATGCCAAAATGAGCAGTGTCGCGTATCGACTGTCGAGTCGCCGACAACTTCAAGTCGGTACACACACACAGACACTATGTTTAGACAATAGAAATTCTCCAAGTTCAGGCCTCAAGCTCAAAATTCAAATTTTCGATAAAATATAAAAATAAAAAAATTAAATATTGTAAATAATTAAGTAAAAAATACTGAAAAGATGATCGCCACTGCTCGTAAATGCGGCTGTCCGGATTTAGACAAGCCGAGTCCCTGCGGCGATTCCATTTTTAGCGGAGATAGCGGTAACGTACCCAATTTCGTAAAAAGGTTATAATCAATAAGTCAATAAGATAATGTAAAAAAATGTAGATTGCCAAGATCTACCTAATGAAAAGGACGACTGCGGCTGCGACGGCGACGACGGCTGCTCCGCCGACCAACCCGAGTCCAAGGTCGTGTCCGAGATAGCCGACAAGGGTCTGCCCTACAAGGAGATCGAGACGCTGTTCAACAACAATCGCATGGTCATACGCATACAGTCGCTCAAGCCGCCCAAGGAATTCGATCCACCCTGCGACTGCTCGGAAAACGAGGAGAACGTCAGCAAAGCCGATTCCTTGGTTCGATTTTTTTGTCATTTTTCATGCAGTAGTAGCGTGACGCGTTTCTTTCGTTATTCTATACGATATTTTTTTTTCATCGTAAATATGTGTGCACTGTGTGCTGTGCAGAGTGGACGGCGCAGCGACGTCATTTTTCAAAAAGCCGAGGGCTGCCGAACGATCAACGTTTATCCGCAGCCCGGGCCGAAAAAGGAGCGCATCGATACGAGCAAGAAGTCCGCGGCGAAGAGTCCGATCGAGCTGCCGAGCGTCAATCCCGAGGAGAATCCCAACATCTTCGTGCTCAAGATCAAGCGCAAGGTCGACAACGGCGAGAAGAAGCAGAATCTCGATCTCGAGTACCGCAGCCCTCGGCCCTGGCGCAAGAAGGATTATTTCAAATGAAATTAATATAAAAACAAAACAAAACAAAAAAATAGCAATAAATGGAAAATAAGGTTTGTTAATGCCAAAATTCCAATAAATTTCTTTCTTTCAAAAAAAAAAAAAACGTATTCACACCCACTCGATTTTCAATTGTCGACTCAGGCCGTCGCGCGCGCGAGCGAGCTCATTTCGCGGACCGTCGTAAAAAATCCCCCCGAAGAGGTCGTAAAATCGTTGGACAATGGAGTCTTATTCAATTGAGATTTTTTTTTACTCCGCGTACTTTTTCCTACACACACAAAAAAAAGAGCTCGATTGCATCGCGCGGTCGTAAAAAAATTTTTATAGCCCGCGATTTGTTGACATATTGCGTTTTTGGCTTTTTTCCTTCGTTCTCGGAGAAATCTTCTGGACCGCTTATCACATATACGAGTTGCAGCAGCGACGTCTTGTAATTACAATACTCAGCCCTGTGTATACACTCGATCCTCGGGACACAATGATGTATAATATAATGCGCACAATGATGACTCTTGGTCTTGGACACAGAAGTCAAGCAGCACACACTCACGCGCGTCTTTGCTTTTCTCACGATCGACGCGTGCACTCGTCTACAGGTGAGAGACGTCTCGACCGTCTCTCGGACTTTTGATCGGATACAAAAGGGAAAGATCTTACCCGCCTACATATATGCCCTCTACCCCGACAATGAGTCTCGTTGATTTTTCTTCTCTACTTCTGCTTCTCGCTTATTCTGCAAGGTGCACAATAAGTGTGAAAAATCTCCTTCTTCGCTTGTGCGAACGACTACCATCGCTCGAGATTTCGTATCGCTTGCAACAGCGATTAGTCGAGTGAACTTTTTTCCATTAGAGCATCGAGATCCAGATAGCAAATATTGGATGCCCCCATAAATCTGATCCTGACGCGGCGTCTCGCGGGTGTGTGTAATATATACGAACCTTTCGTGAGAGATTGAATTAACTTTGCTTTTGGCGCGGATCACAGGTGGATATACGTATGTACATACACGCGCTTATACTTACTTACTTACTTACTTACGCGCGCCTGTGTACATTTCACTGGCTGGTACATACTGGCAGTAGACGGCTTATGCACGGATGGTTTGATCGGATTAATTTTTATAGGGTACACCGAGGAGGACTTTTTCTTCTTCTTCTTCCTTTTTGCCTTCCAAGATTTTCTTCGATATACAGACAGCGCGTCGTCTTTTCTTGTAATAAAGCCAAGCCAATATTATACGTGTAAGACGTGGGAAAAATTGCCCCGACGTGCATCATTTGAAAACCAACACGCGTATGCACGTGGGTAATGTAAAAATTGTTGACCATATCTGTATAAATGGGAATACCTACCAATTGTTTTTTTTTTTTTTTTTTCATTGATAGAGAACCATGGCACGCCCGAGTCTCGCTAATTCATCTCGTTAATAACATCGTTTAGTCGTCGATATCGTTTACGCGCGCGGTCATTATATATAATACGAGCAATAAAAGCCCTGGATCGATTCCCGTTTGATTTACAACGTCATCGTCATCGGGGACTTTTGAAATTTTTCAACTCGACGGCTCTTACAAAAGAGATAAACAGTTTTTACAGTTTTTCACAAACTACTGTTAGTACTAAGGTGACCCTACTGGGCACGGACGGATCACTTTGACCAGCCAAACGACGTCGACACATACTCGCTCGCTCGCGCGTATTTATTGTAGAGTATAACGTAATTACGCGAGCAACAAAGCCCCGACATATTATAATAGAGATAGAAACGACTGGGCCATAAATTCTCGCGAGGGTTAAGCACACAGCGCGAGAGAGAGAGAGACTGAGGAGCTGCTGTATTGTAGCCAAATGGCTAACGCCCGCCGAAGCCCATTGTGTTATATATACGTCGTCGATTGCTTCAAGGGGGCTCTGCTCACGCACTAGGAAATGGACTTTTCAGCCCTTGTTGTTGCTGTTGGCGTTGTTGTCGTCGCTGCCGCTGCTACTGCTACTACTTGGAGACTTTCTGGCTTTTAGCAGCCTCTACGCGGGATGGATTTTAATAGCTATTGAAAAACTCGTGTACATTATCCTAAGCTCTTCCCCCATTCACTTTGCAGCTCTCTTACACAGCTACTACTGTAAGGATCTACTTTTTCGCTTGCCTGCTGCTGTCCGGTGTTGCGCAAACAACTATATACGCGTAGTATGTATACGAGGATGTGAAAAATCGTACATACGTCTCGATCGCCGCAGCGATCTGCACGGACGCGAAGCTGCGAGGATTTTTCTCGTTTTCTATATACGAATGTAGCCTTTGCGTAAGGAAAAAGTCACGGTTTCCGGATCGATCGATTGCTTTTGAAGCAGTAACGATTGAAAGCAATCGAGAATTTTACATTCGTCAAGTTGATGAGATTTATTTTCATCGTCGTTACTCATCTACAGGCCATAAAATAACAATACATAGGTAGAAAAACGAATTGAAAATGTTTGATATATACTGATAGAAAAATGTTTTGCCGCTCGCGGGTTTATGATACTCCATCTATTGACGAGACCGAAAAGCTCACAGTCACGTATGACACAACCTTGTTAAAATCAATGAGCATTAATTCTGCAAGTAAAATAATTCACAAGTAAGAAATAATTTTTCTAGCATTTGACAGATTTTAAACATCGATATTTCTTATTAATTCTTACAAACTCGAAAAATTCAAGCAATCGAATCGCAAAATTTTAAGTTATCGTTTCAACAAATATCATCGATCGAAGCGATCCCAACTTCATTCATGCGCTCTTCGAGTGTAATCCAAGGTCAAACTTTATCTACGTATATAAATCGCCCCTGAGAGTCAATTCGGTGTCTTGAAAAATCAAAACTTGTCCTCTAAATCACGTCAAATTGCTCGTCGACACCTCTCTCCGTTATATTATACTACCCATTCAGCAGCAGCAGCATCGCCCGAGAGAGCTCCGTGCGCGCCGTTGGGTCGTATTATTATTGTACAGCACGAGCTTCCCGCAGCGCGCGCGGACGCATCGACTCCTCTGATGTATGGTGTGGGCCTTTGCACGGCTTCTAATATGCTACTTATATATAAACGATACGAATTCTTTGATACAATGCGAGCGAGAGAGAAGACGTCCCAGTGTCCGAGGAGAAAAAGATACGTTATACGTGTATACGGTACGCGCGCGTAGCATCCGGTAAATTGGAAGATGGATATTTGTCCGCGGTAATTTGGCTTTACAGGATCTCGAAAGGGAACCAAGAGCTTTGGAAGATGTTCGATCGAATTGTTGTAAAGCTATCGTTATCGTGAAGCGTTCGAGGAAAAAATATCGATAGTTAAAGTAAGTGACCGTTTTATTGTTCATTGATTCGATTTTCATCTGTTAGAAATGCAGTGCATGACAGTTAATTGTTATATTTTGGTATCATTGGCATTTCAGTCGTATTTTGAGAATTTTTCGTTACGTTATGTTAAGAATACGAAATGCATCAAATGACTTGAAAATAAAAATTTAATTGTTTCAATTTGGACCAATTTTCATCCACTTTGAATAAGATCATAAGCTTTGTACGATGACGTCAACTGGTCAGCGCACTGATTTGTCTTGAGGTGAAATAAAAAAAGTGTTACAGGTTAAGTAAACGCGAGACCTTTTGTGTTTTGTCCCCAGGAAAATCGGTAAAGTGACCAGTAATGACGAATGTAAAAAAGGCCTGTACTACTTTCAAGTCTCGACCACTAGATGGCGAGTATCTTTTTCAAAAAACCCGCAAGTGAGTAAGTAATGATAATTGTATAAGTCAAAATATTCAGCGACTAAGATTCATTTTCGGTTTTAATGGAGCGAACTGAAGAGAGCATATTAATCTATTAAAAAAGAACCCAGATATTAACAGTGTTGCTACGAAATTAGGCACAGATAGTGATAATGGTAAAGCATAGACAATGGTTGCTGATAGGTAAAAAATTAAAAGTAGAAAGTATAATGTAATCACCCTAAACAAATTCATTGTACTTCAGATGGACACCTAGAGCATTATACGGCGATTCAGTTACTGTATGTACAGTTCTAACTATTATTCTGTGTTCAAGAAACTTTTTAGTTGACCAGACTAGCTTCCTATAAAATTTTCAGCATTTCTATCAGCATGATTATCGAAACAAGTTCCATGATTGTAAATATTTTGTTCGGAAAATAATTAAATTTATTACGAGGTTTACTCATTACGTAATGAAAAGTTTAAGAATTGGTATAACTTTAAAATGTAAAATACGAGTCGATTTCACTAATATTACAGATTAAAGTAAGAAAAAAGAAATTGATTGCAGAAATGCAGAAACACAGCATTAAACCTAAATCTCGATATTACGTATTCTGTCGTCGTAGTTGATTGATATCGGAGAGCTTGCGCTGCGTGCGTAAGCCATTTTGCGTATACGCATATATATGTATACGCGGGCACATGCCGCAGCAACTTGACCCAAAGTTAATTGCCAGCCATGTTCCATGCGAAACGGCTTTTTTTTCGCTCAACCGGTCGCTCATTCTCTATTCCCCGCGCATATTCACGGCACACAAAAGATAGATCGAGAGGGAGACAGACAGACAGAGAGAGAGAGAGAGAGAGAGAAGGGACGTTGTATGTCGTTTCAGCCGCAGAAACGCGCGTACAACATTAGCTTTCCAGAGAGAGAGAGAGAGAGTGAGAGATGGATATTTCGAGGCGAGTGGCAGCAGCCCCCCTCTTGTGGGGCGTACATGTCGTTCGCGAAGGGTTGCTGTAACGCGCGCCTGGGGGAGGCAGAAAATCCGGCGCAATGACTGTTCGGCGCTTGACTCTGCGCGATTGTTACTGTTACTATTATTATTATTTTCGTCGGTGTAACGTGAACGATATTACTGTAAAAGTTATAATATTTTATTGACAAAGCAATCAAGTTATTACATTATTTAATCAAATGTAGAATAAAATAAAAAGATTATATGAAACTTTTTTACGTATTAATTCCAACGTAAAAAATTGAAAGGCTGATAGAAGATACTTGCTTCAATGAAAAAAACTCGATTATCGAAATACTTTTGGTATATTTTTACAAATTCATCACATTATAATTTTACATATCACATTTTTGAGATTGGCTTAATTAATATTTACAACGTAGCGCTTAATACTTACAATTGATCTAAGAATAATTTTACTCGTAAAAAATATTGCTCAGTTTGATTCTTGCACCCTTATACGTTTTTCCCCAATCGACATATTTTCCGTTCGACGATCGAAATATCATTCGTTTATATTAAAAAACTTTTTCAATTGCTTTTGTACTTTTTGTACTTAAATTTATCAATAATTATATACTCGTATTTATAGAAAATTTTTTGTTCATCAAAAATACGACGCTCGAAAGTTTGCGGAGTGTCTCGAAAATATAGTTTACAAATTTACAAAGTGCGTACCTTTTCATCGTACATTTGCATCTTATATTACGATTCGTTAATGACTATTTTCCTTAGAAGCACTGAATACAGCAGAACCTCGCTTATTGTACCTGTATTTTTATTAAAATAACATTTATTTTTCTGGACTTCATAATACAGAATGCATTACCGAAATCTCTAGGATGAAAAATAATAAGAATCGCTTAATGATGTTTTGTTTACTTGTCTGTAATGCAAAAATATTCGTAATTTCAGTACTTGAAAAGTACGATTTGTAAGCACTAGATGGATCATCTGATACCCACAAGTAAACAAGTAAAGGTCACGTTACTAATGTTAATCGAGGTCTGTTTTATATGATGAGAAGTATATTTTTCTTATTTCACAATAACAACGGCTCTTAAAAAGTAAATAACAACAATCAACAACGAAGATATCAACTTGGCTCTCTTGCCCGCGACGGCAGACAAACAACACAACATCGAGACGCTGCAGCGGAAATTCCCGTTACGAGAGGTAATGCAGGGCCGGCGTCATGTATTGGCTAGACAGGAAAGCCGCCGTCGCCGCCGGCAGACCGGCCACCAATCCCTGATGATGCTGCTGCTGCTGGGTCAATTGATCGATTTCCGCGAGCGACGCGGGAAAGCAGTAGCGCGGCATGTGCGTCTTGTAGTGCTTGGTCAGATGGTCCTTGCGGCCGAAGCACTTGAGGCAGGTCGGGCACTTGTGGGGCTTCTCGCCCGAGTGGATCTTGCGGTGCCGCGTCAGCTCCTCGTTGCGCGTGAAGCACTTGCCGCAGTTCGGATGATTGCATACGAATGGCCGTTCTCCTGATGATGGGGGGTAAGAGGAAAAATGGCCTTAGATTTTTTTAACTTTAACGTCGAGTGAGAAAAACACGGAAATGGCGCGAAAAACCAACTAACCTGTATGTATTCTCGAGTGTCCCTTGAGCTGTCCGCCGTTGGAGAATCCCTTGCCGCACTCCTCGCACAAGTACTTCTTCGGTCGCGACTTCTTGGCCGACTTGGCGGCCTCCTCCTCCTTCAGCTTCAGGGCGATCTCGTACTGGGCCAGCTCGCACTGCGCCTGTACCATCAACTGGCCGCAGACGCTCTGATAGCACGACGTCGGCCCCTGCGTCGGTGACTCGTAGTACAGCGCCGGTAAAGCCGGGGGCGGCGGTGGCGGCGGCATCGCCAAGCCACGATGACAATGACGAGGGGGCTGCAGCGGCACCGGCGCGTACACGCGTCGTCTTGGCTTGCTGCTGTCTTTGGCGTCGGCGACTCGAGGCTTGTTAAGGATGTCCGCGATGTGAAAGGGACTGTGACACGGACTGGATTCCGAGGCGACGGACGACTCCTCTCTGTCGTCGCTGTCGTCGCTGCCGCTGAACGAGTCCGTCGTCGACTCTTTCGAGTTTCGATGATGATGATAATAGCCGCTGGCCTCTTCTTGCGACGAACAACTGGGCGACGACGAGCTCGCCGTCGTCGTCGTCGTCGACATCTCCATCGCGTCCACACTCGATCGCGATTTACCGTACACCCACGGACGAAAATAAAGCTCACTCATTGTAGTAGCGGCGGCGGTGCACACAACTGAATTCGCGATACGATATCACTTCGGGGGACGACGACGACTTGTTTCAGTAGTGGAAGCAAAAAAAAGGTAAACAAGGCACACAAGGTCTTCGCGCTCCAACGAATGAATCTGTACTGAGGGTTTTTTGAGCCGGCCTGACGCTTAAATACATCGACGGCCCTATACAGAGCGCCGAGAGCATTTTAGGGCAGTTTGGCAGGAGGGGACGCAAGGGGACACAAGTGCGCATTTCGCATCAAGGGCGGTGCAACCGTGGAGAATAGAGCTGCGCATCGAAATAGGGAGCTGTGGTGGCGGTGGTGGGGACGACGGCTTCGATCGCAGTGCTGCGGAGGCAGTGAAAGGGGCGGACGATTCGAGCGCAGAAGAGCATGGCGCAGCTTCTCGAGATTACCATTATTATTATTATCGTATGCTTGGTGCTGTGTGAATTCGAAGCGCCATCGGAACCGAGGAAAAGTCGCCCGAAGTTTTTCGTATATTACGTATACACTGTCGAGCGAAAGTCGTGGGTTTTTGTAGAGCAACAGTTGGTGCCTATTTTCCGATGATATAAGTCATAGTATCCACGCTTTCTACGCTTGAAAAATTCGCGTATGTTATATGCAAGACATTTCAGTACGATTCGTTTGCTTGAAGTTTGATGAATGCTTGCATCCGTTAGTGCAACGTTTTATCGCGTTAACGTACAACATTTTATGGACAGATTATAGGCCTTGTTTTTTTGTTATTAAATGAACATTTTTTGACAATATAAACTAGATGAATATTGCTTATTGGACTAAACCATGTTCATACCATGCTTGAACTTATACAATTATTTTGACTTTGCCTCTTGCAGATTTTTAAATAATAGTACTCGCCATCTATTGGTGGAAACATAAAATGTATGGTATCTTCAACTTTTTTAAGGGGTTACATAGCTTTTTTGTAACGGAAATTGTTTTTATTTTTTGAAAAATTATATTTTAAAACTAAAATTTCAATAAAATTGAAACTTTCACACAATGAAGTTTAACTATTAGAGAAGCTGTAAAAGAATTTTCAAACGAAAAAATTGAAAATTGTTGATTTTCCATCAGTTTTCCTCGGGCATCCTGTTGTCCTGCGGTAGGCAGGATACTTCCTGACAGAATCATCGGAAACCAAAAATTCGACATGTTTCTCAAAGTTTATATCCTTGGTTAGTATGATTAAACGAAGGAAAAGTAAAAAAAATAAAATTTAATAATTTGGCACCAGTTTGAATGATTTTTTTATGCATATTGAGCAAAAACACTCACATCGGCAAAAAATTTCTGTCGTAACTCCTGAAATGACTTGACTTATAAACTTAGTTTTACTTTTTCACTTGTAGATTTACAGATAAAGCAGATAAAGGGATACTCGCCTCCTAGTGGTGGAAGCTTGAAGTGAAATTATCGTATTTAAAGTGGTTGGAAACTTGTTGAAATTATTTGAAACAAAAAAATTGTTATTCTCATTTTACGTAAAACGCGCTTAATATTTGTAACATGTCACTTGTAAAAAACCCGCCTAAAACAAGCCAATTAATGGTAATGTATTTCGAAAAATTGTAAACGTTCATTTTTTAGTCATTAGGCCATTATTAATGTCGATTATTTCTTTAAGGTTTAGAAAATTGTTTCCATTTCAACAACTCGTTATTTTTCAAAGTAACAGGTAATCTATAATACGCTCAAGTGTAATAAACCCAATATCGAATTTGAAGGGATAAAGCAACCAGAGTGAAAATAATGCATTTTAACCGTAAATTTGTTTCCCTTTTCTCTTGTAGTCTATCCAACTAAACTTTTCGATGAATATTTGGCAAAAATGTAAAAAAAACGCATTTGAAAATTTCCATTTCGGCATCTTCTTAAAAGCAGCTCTGTAAATTCGAACTTGTTCAACTCTTGATTATTTCGAAGTAAAGATTTCTAGAGTAATTAACGTTTTAAAAATGTACCCGAACAACTTTTAGATCGTAACCTTCATTTCATTGTACTTCAACCAATCTACTTTTTCTAATCATCGAAAACTGCCTCTGCAAAAAAGTCACGGCTCAGTGTAGGTATAAGCACGATAATCGGGGCGATGATACGAACCAAGGCCCGACCGAACATACCCACTATACGTACACGCGACTGCATACACACCCCATCCGCAGTAGTAGTAGTAGTAGTAGTAGGCGCCTCCCCATGCCTGGTGCGTGATACGCATTATATAATGGCACAAACCCATGACCCTGCCTTTCGCCCGGTAACGTGCGCGCAATTTTTTTTTCCTCTCGACTGGGCCACAATACACCAGATATATATATGTAACAATAATGCAATCGAGGAGAGCAGGAGCAGTACAACTCGACGCAACGACGCAAATCCCAGCTGCACGCGCGCGCGAGGCTTTTTCCTCGAACGACGACGACGACGACGTCGACACGTGATACGTTATGTATGGCAAGCTCGATGCTCTTTTCACGACTTTTCGTGTAATATGTGCGAGAGAAAACGTGAGTATGGTCTTGGATCAAGGGGTTACGCGAGTCGTTCGCGTGCGATGATTCGATTTACCGAATCTCGAACAAAACAAATAGATGCGTGTTCTTTTTTTGTACAAAATTTTGATTCTTTGAGGCTCTTGTGAATTCGTCGTTTGGCGTGCGCGATGACAATGGGTCGTGTTGGAAAAACTCGTACGTTTTGTGGCAACAATTTTTGGTGAAAAATCATTGTCAGTCGAAAGCAACATAGTACGAGGCTTGGCTTTATTTTTATTGCAATTTTATCGGTTATTATAAAAATCTATGTGGGCTCGCTTTTTGTCCTTGATAACGAGCTTTTATGCCTTCGGCACTAACGCAGCAGCAAATGAAAAGATGGCAAACGTCCGCTTTCACTGAATATGAGACGAGTCACCGTTATAAAATCTAAAGTTTCAAATTTTATAATTGAATATTAGATAATTTTAATGCGCAGATGAAATTATCTAATAATTATTGTATCGGTAAGAGTAAAATCAAAAATAAAATCTCTTCTCCGCTCGCGAGAAGGTAAATATTTTTAAACAACTTGTGACTTTTACTATAGGAAGCAGTTGAAATCTGCCTTTTAATTCTAAGCAGTAGGAATTATTTTTACAGTTTATTGAAGTCTTTGAACAAACACTGTTAAATAAATGTAAATTAATGTAAAATCAGACATTAAAATTGAAATGTAACCGATAGTTAATTTTCATTACGGTAATTTCACTTGAAATCTTCGTTAAATTTAACTTATAAGCACTGACTTTTTTAATATAAACTGCTCAAATTTAAAAATATAACAAAATCGATGAAATTGAACACTCAAACTTTAAAATCTTATTAAAAATTGATGGTTTCGATGATTCCGGTTTAGATTTAAAGTCAATTGTGCGAAAAAATTCAATCATAATAATGCCAGTCTTTACCACTAGATGGCGAAGTACGTTTATCTGTAAATCTGCAAGTGGCAAAATAAAAATGAAATTATATAAGTACAAGCACGGATTTTAAAAATTTGTCCGAAACTATTTGCTTCTGTTTGGTATAAATAAAATTATTAAATAGTTTCAGCGATGGTTTTTTTCTATTATAATCATTGAATCCCCTATTACTATATTCTCTTCTCTTATTATTTCTTACTTCCATTCTCGCTTCAGAGACTATTCCATTTAAAAAGGCACATTGATCTCGAACGGTTCATAGATAGGAGTTGTAATAATTTTGATAGTGCACCCTCTTATCTAAATCGCCACCTCTCCTGGTGGATCCTCTACTCCTGTTTGAGTACTTTTATATTCATACTTTTATATTCACTATTTAATATTCATTTTAATATAAATATTTTTAGTAGTGTATTTTTAATAGTTATTTAATTTAATTCTCATTTATATATTTTATATTGAAGCGTCAAATTTAATATCTGTCTCTGTTTGTTTCTTAAACAAATTACTATTTCAGTTGAATATTTGAATAATTTTATCCAGAAAAAATCGAGTATCCATTCATCCATGCTGCAAAAAAAAATTGTAAAGCTTCTATCCATTTAATGAATATCTTTTTATCATTAATACGACTTTATTCTCCCTTTAGTCTTACACCCCGTGCAAGCCCTTCAAATATAATATAATATTTTTTCAGATTCAAAGGTATTTTAGGCCAGATTGTATTAGCCACGGGGCTTTGCCTAAACGCGTGGAAGTGTCTCTCTCTCTCTTTCTATCTCTCTTTCCTCACAATGAATGTTGCGGAACCGACGATAATCCGCGTGAAATCACGATTTAGGCCGGGCTTTTTGATGCATTTAGCTGCTCTCACTTGACTTTTTTTTCTCATCTACTTTTTCTTCTTCGTCTTCTTCGTCAATTCCATCGCAGACAGCTGGCAGCAGCTCGTGTACACACATTTATGCGTAATGATGTTTTTATTATCGTCGGCCGAGAGCAATATTTCATCGAATATCTTCAGCCTCGGGCATTGAGGAATATTATTATTGATTGTGCGCGACGTCAGAGCCTTTGACGTGGGTGAGACGTCTCTGATGGATTTATTAGATTGCCCGGCACGGATTGCAAAAAAAAAATCCTCGAATTGAATGAGACGTCCGTCTCGAGGGATTCCTTTTCTTCAATAAAAAAGAACAGGTAAGAAAAAATAAAAAAATAAAACGCAGCACTCGCTGCGCCATTTGACGCGGCGCGCGCAAGGAAATCGCGACCATATGACTATATAATCCAGGACCATCTCGAATTAGAAATTTTCTTCAGCCCCTAAGCCGACTTTATAGTACGCGACTATAACATCTCGCATAGTCCGCGAGATCGGCTCGCGTAGATAAAATATAATATTATATAATTTAAGCTCGGTGCGATGAATCGGGGGGTGCTTTAATTAAAAAAGCCTCTCCAATAGAGAAAGCCTCCGCTGTGCGACGAGAATGAATCCGCGCTAACACGTACTCTCTCTATATACATGGCAGTGCAGCAGCAGCAGCAGCAGCAGCAGCAGAGAGAGAAGTTTAACGAGCCCCAAACGAGATGACTCGCCTGCCGAATTTACGATCTCTCTCTCTCTCTCTCTCGTTGGAACCCCTCGAAAATTTTCAACGATATATATATGTGCCGCGCATTATTATTAGATCTTGGCCGCATGGGGGTAGGGGCTCGCGCGCGCGCTCGGTGGATCCATACGTTGCTACTCGACGCGCGCAAGCACAGCAGCGACACAACCGCAAATCTATATTATAAATGTGTGCACGTACGAGCAGGAGCGACGAGTGAGAGAGAGAAAAAAAAGTCATACAGCACGCCTATGGCCATGGAGCAGAGAGTAGTTATACGTACGAAACATGCCCTGGGCCAACCACACACACCACAGTGGCTACACCACCCATTTTTGCCGTACACACACAATCGAGCAGCAGCAGCAGGCACCATTGTCGATCTGCGCGCCTCATGCGCCTCGCTCACGCTTGGATAAACTCCAGCCCCGCGTCGCGACATTGCGTTCTCTAGGCTGCTTTGACGATTTTTCCTCTCTCTCTCTCTTTATAGTGTAGGCTACAAGCTTGCAGCAGCATGGCTCGGGTGCTTCATCAGCATTCGCGCGATGAGAGAGAATATTTTATACAGATATATGTGTGCGATGCGTTTCAGGGGCTCGCGCGCTTGCAAAACTTTGGGGTGACCGCAGAGAGAGAGGAGAGAGAAAAGTTTTATCATCGCGCGCCTATATAGGCGAGCTGATTGTCGACACGATGGCCCATCCGTCCTTTTTTTTTCTTTTGATGAATTCTATTTATGCTGCCTGCGGACTTCTGTGGAGTATAGTCGTTTATGAGCGTTTGTTTTATATTTCTCGTGTTATAATGTACGCATCTGATTTGCGTCGTGGCGTGAGAACAAATTCAAATGTATAAGAAGAAGTCAAGAAGAAGTCAAGAAGGAGTTTTTGAACAACAATTGGGTAGGAGTAAAATTATTAATTAAATCGAATCGAAATGAGCTAGAAAAAATTCTGGTTGAATAAAAAGAATCATCACTCCTTTATAGTGTCAAAAGAGCAGCATTACAGCTTCTATTAAAGTCTTGCGTTATACGTTTTTCACGCTACCGCGTGCACTCGTCTTCTAAGCACATCTTTATTCTTCACATTGCTCTTTTGAACTGACCGAAAAAAATATTACACCGCGCGTCGTGGTGTACATATGTACCTCATAGAAAATACGCGCGTAATCCAAGAAAAAATTTACACTTTCTTGCGGTTCTCACGGCGTCTCGAGCGCTGGCGCGCGCGCTCTGCACAATAGATCCCTTGCGTTTGCACCCTTTTAAATTCCAGAAGCCGCGCGAAACCCTTCTTCTTTCCTGAAAACGGAGCCTACTAATTTTTGCTTTTCTCGCAATCGCCAGAAGTGGTCGCCGTAACGGGCTCGCGAGCTAAAGGGGACTGCTCGTCTCTTTCACGCGGTTACGCGGAAAAGTAGCCGCGCGCATTGATGAAATGAATACTCGATTTGTGCATTCATTGAAATGTCTTGCCATGTATATCGAAGCAAATGCATTTTCATAATTTTGATTCATTATTATTTGTAGATAATATTTAATCATCATATCAAATTTTACTACAAATTAGAATAAATCTCAATTAATTCAAAGTAAAGTTGATCTATTCTCATATTTCATTCATTATCATAACAGATTTGATGCAAAAACTGAACAATTAAATTTTTTACAATTATCAAGTCACGACACGCATTTATGTCACATACCTTTATGCACCGAATCGATGTGTTTTTGAGATTACTTATCTGAGAATTTCTTTCCGCGTGTATCATAATCATACGTGACATCATTTTGTACAGAATCGATGCGAATTTGGAGAGTAATTTTTTGAGTGAATAACTTTCCGCATGCATAGTATGCATGAATAGCAGCGTATTAGAGAAATTGCCTCCTCCACGCAAACTATAATTTACCGATCAGATGAAGCAGCTAATTCGAATACTTGGAATATTAAAATCATAACTTTGAAATAAGATTGTGGATTGATGAAAGTACTAAGGAAAAGGATATATTAATTAAGAGAGATTTAATAATTTTAAAGAATGCAAAATCACAACACTTATTGGTTCAAATTATATAATTTTATTGGATCCACATTTGTCTATTCGATAAAAAATTGTTGTTATTACTAGAAACAATTAGTATCAATCCGCGAATTTATCAAAACCTTTTACTGATGCGTGTTTGATCAATACAGGCTCGCGTTTCCCCTGGTAGAAATGCAACATTTTTTGACCTATAGTGTAACGCTTTTTCTCATAAAAAAAGGCCATTTAATGGCAATTTATGGCAAATGACCATTAAATGGCCATTTTTATGATAAAAAGCGTTACACTATAGGTAAAAAAATGTTGCATTTCTACTAGGGGCGTTACTTGACGTTTACAAAAAATATAGCAGTCAACTAAACGCTCCTTGCCCTATTTAGTTCTAAACAAGACCCGAAAAAAATCACGGCTCACCATTGCGTGAGTAAAAAAAATGCATAGAGAATAGTGATGAATTGTTGTCTGGTTAAAATTTAAAGTAGCTAGAAGTTCAAATAAAACACAATTATACTGGCACATCTTTTATTCTAGGAAAACTCGTATTTGAATATCTATACAAGTTTCTTTATCAACTACAATTTTCACGAAAAAACCAATTCATGAAATTTATAGGAGAGAAAAAAATATTCATAAAATTATTTAACGTGAAAATAAATACAATCGCGCACATTTTCGATTATGTGAAAAAAGCGCTAAAATTGAAAAGTTCATGGCAAAGCAAACCATTATAATCAAATTATGTTATCAGGATAAACATAAATATTAATAAATTAACTTATCTAATTAAGTAAAATGAGAAGAACTCCACTAAAATTGTCTAAGCTTGATCCAAAATATTTTACGAGTCAATATATTCTTGAATATACCAACAGTATTCGCTATTGAAAAAAACATCTCACATGTATCGCTAAGTTTGAGACTTACTATCATGGACTGCTATTTGGTCTTCGATCATTTTACTTTGGCCCTTCAATTTCTTCTTACATTTTTGCGTTTTTTGGTGAAAAAGCAAATTTGATTGTTGCCCAAATTTTCTCTCGCATTTTTCGCATGCATAGTCTTTACGACCATCGTGTACTATCTTTAGGTGGGCAAGCAAATGCTGCTTCAGTCCAAATTTCTGATCGCAACTGTCGCATGCATAATCTTTGCGACTCTCGTGGACTGTGTTTTGGTGCCTGAGCAAATGCGATTTTCGTCCAAATTTCTTTCCGCACTTGTCGCATGCGAAATCTTTGCGACCTTCGTGTACTGTCCTTTGGTGTCTGAGCAAAAGATGTTTATGTCCAAATTTTTTCTCGCACTTATCGCATGTTAAATCTTTACGACCTTCATGTACTGTCTTTTGATGGAATAGCAAATGCGAATTTATTTCAAATTTCTCCCCGCACTTATCGCATTCAAAATCTTTGCGATCTTCGTGTGCTGTCTTTTGGTGCCTGAGCAAATTAGATTTTTGTCCAAATTTGAATGTGCACTTATCGCATACGTAATCTTTGCGACCTTCATGGATTGTCCTTTGGTGCCTAAGCAAATCTTTTTTATACCCAAATTTCATCTCGCACCTGTCACATGCGTAACATTTACGACCTAAGTGAACAATTTTTAGATGTTTTCTCAAATTGCTTCGAGTTACGAATTTCTTCTCACACTTGTCGCATACGTAGTCTTTGCGGCCCTCATGAACTGTCTTTTGGTGCTGTAACAAATGCCCTTTGTAGCCAAATACCTTCTCGCACTTGTAGCATGTGTAATCTTTGCGACCTTCATGAACTATTTTTTTGTGCAAAAGCAAATAATTTTCAAGTCCGAATTTTTTCTCGCACTTATCGCATGCGTAATCTTTGCGACCTTCGTGTATTTCTCTTTGGTGTCGAAGCAATTGCTGTTTTCGTCCGAATTTCTTCTCGCACTTGTCGCATGCGTAATCTTTGCAACCCTCGTGCACTATTTTTATGTGTACGAGCAAATTTGATTTGTTTCTAAATTTCTTCCCACAGTGGTCACATGAGTGAACTTTGAAGACGTCATGAACTGTCTTGAGATGGAAAAGTAAATGCGATTTTTTTCTAAATTTCTCCCCGCAATTGTCGCATGCAAAATCTTTGCGACCCTCATGAATTTTCCTAATGTGCACGAGCAAACTATATTTATTTAGAAATCTCTTGGCGCACTTTTCACATAAGTAATCTTTAAAAACATCATGAAATATTTTTTTGTGTTTGAGTAAAGTTGTTTCATTTTCAAATTTCTTCTCGCATTTGTTGCACGTGAAATTTTTGCGATCTTCGTGTACTAATTTTTGGTGAGTAAACAAACTCGATTTTTTCACAAATCTCTTCTCGCACGTGTCACATGCATAATTGTTTTGATCATTGTGAATTGTGTTTCGGTGTGTTATCAAGCTTGATTCTAGTGTGAATACCTCCTGACAAACATCACAAAGGTATTTTTTTTCTCTTGAATAATTCGAGACAACTTCTTCGGATTTTTTATCACTTTTATCCATTTTAGTTTTTGAAGCAAAGGATGGATTTCCTATTTAAGTGCAACGTAAATGTAATAAGTTATATTTATATTTTGGTATTATGGCTTGTTTCATCGAGAAAGATAACTTTCAACTCATTTGTTTCTACTATAAACATGAACAGCTCAAAGAGAGATGTCCAAATTGTTTATGATCATAATGTTTATATTTAAGGTGGTTCGATGATCGTCATGACAATAGTATACCAATTCCACTCGGTCGTCAACAAACGAAAATTCGTTAGTCATTGACTTTTATCATTGAATATCTCTTCAGAATTATCGTGTATTTTTAAAACTCTAAACGAAAGATGATGAATCTAGCTTTATAATAAATTGTTTTTTATTACTCTCGTAATTCAATTGATAAAGTTTTGAGGGTCGATCAGGGTTATCATAGGGATCAATCGCCCAAAATTTCTGAATTATAATCTGACGTAATTTGTCGATTGTAAAAAAATAGCACTGGCAAGATTTGAAATTTAATGGCAAAGCAAACGTTTATAATAATATTATATTATCAATACAAACATGGTTATTATACAGTTAGGTCATATAATTATGCGAAATAAGATAAGCCCGATAACAATTTGTAAACTTGATCCAGAATGATCCGAGAGTCAATATGATCTTGAATTTACTATTAGTACGTACTCACTACGTAGAATACCTCATATTTTTGGATATGTTTGAGACTTGATGGCTCTAACATTTGTAGCGTGCAAAATCTTAATGATCTTCGTGTATGTTCCTATGGTGCACAAGCAAGTTTGATTTTTTTCCAAATTTCTTATCACACTCGTCGCATTCGAAATCTTTGACGTGAACTAATTTTTGGTGCAAATGCAAAGTTGACTTTTGTCCAAATTTCTGCTTGCATTTATCGCATGCGTAATCTTTATGACCTTCATGGACTGTTTTTTGGTGTCTTATTAAATTGCTTTGAAGCCCAAATTTCCTCTCGCACTTGTCGCATGGGTGATCTCTGCAGCGTTCGTGGACTGTTTTTTGATGAACTATCAAATGGCTTTGAACCCCAAATTTTTTTTCGCATTTGTCACATGCGTCCTTGCGACCTTCGCGTACTAATCTTTAGTGCTTTAACAAGTCTGATTTACTTCCCGATTTCTTCGCACATTTGTCACATGCAAAATCTTTTCGTCCTTCGTGGACTGTTTTTTGATGGGCGAGCAAATGTGTTTTGTATCCGAATTTCTTCTCGCACTTGTCACATATGTAATCTTTACGACCTTCGTGGACTGTTTTTCGGTGAATTATCAAATTGTGTCCCCGGTTATAGTGCCCAGCGCTTTCGTTATATTAACGTGCTGATTATCAAACGAATGGCAAACTTTTTTTTGTCAATACAGTCGAAATAAAGAATAATTCGAATGAAGGGAAAATCAATCGATTCGATGTTTTTTTTTGTTGTTAAAGGCAGCGGTTTTTTTGTTGTTAAAGGTCAAAAACAATAAAACCTTAACTTTATGATCTGTTATGTTGGAAAGGTTGAATGAAATAATTTTTAAGATTTTGTATTTTTAGTTAAAATAATAATATTTATTATATGTCAAAATGAAAATATATACATAAGAATAATTGATCAATCCATCACAATTTTTGAGAAAATAGAAAAGTTTCAAGAAGAAATCAGATCAAAAAAGTTGAATAATAATTGTAATCATTCTTGTATACAATTTAAAAATGATAGTATTATCTTCAAACGTTATTATAAGCTATACAAATAAAAACTTGAGATAGTAATGATAACAGTAATAATCAAAATTTTAAAAATGAAAAGATATTGGTAAACAAAGTGAAATTTAGTAACGCTTTTCAACAAAAATTAAAATATCGCTATAATTAAGCTCGAGTATGTGAGTAACGATTTAAAAATCGCAAATATTTAATTTGGTTACGGTCTACTTTCTCAATGTCTAAAACTTAAAATTAGATAAATTATATAATTTGTGCAAACGCGATTTAAGGATAAAATTGCATGCCATCTGAGAGAGTCATGTCATTCAAATTGATGAATGATAAGAGATGTCAATTTCTATTATTTTTGTTTTTATTTTTTAAAAAAGTATCACGAATTCAACCAACGAGATCATCAAATTATATACCCGCTGGGTCATGTGGATCGGGTAACTTTTGCCAGTTTGGTTCAACACTCCAGATTTCTCGCGCATACTCGGCGATTGTTCGATCCGAAGAGAATTTTCCAGACGACGCGATATTGTGAATGGCCATTTCTGCCCACTTGGTTTCATCCTATGGAAAAAATGTCAATAAATCTAGATGAAATAAAAAATTGACAATCGTGACTCACGAGATAAGTCTTGGATACTCGATCTTGGCACTTGATGTAATCCTCGTAATCAGCAAGCAGATAAAATCTATCCCACTTGAGTAACATATCGACGATGTCTTGGAATTCTCCGGGGTTGTTGGGGCTGAAGAATCCTCCCTGAATTTGATCGATGCATTGTTTCGCTTCCGGCAGTTTATTGTAATAATCGTAGGCGTTGTATCCTCTCTTCTTGAGAGCTTCGACTTGGTCGACTGTCATACCAAAGATGAAGATGTTATCATTGCCCATTTCCTCGGCCATTTCGACGTTTGCTCCGTCGAGCGTACCGATGGTCAGGGCTCCATTCAACTAAAAGTAAAATTCGGCGGTCAACGGTCAAGCTAGTACGTTTGAATAGGAAAAATGATTAGTTAATTAGTCACCATGAACTTCATATTTCCGGTGCCAGATGCCTCGGTACCGGCAGTAGAGATCTGCTCACTGAGATCGGCAGCTGGAATGATCTTCTCGGCCAAAGTGACTCGGTAATTTTCCAAATAGATGAGCTTCAACTTGTCTCCGACGATAGGATCGTTATTGATGACATTGCCCACGCTGCAGATGAGCTTGATGATTTTTTTGGCGAGATGGTAACCGGGCGCGGCCTTGCCGCCGATCATGACGGTGCGCGGGACCACCTGTGCGTTGGGATTCGCCTTGATGCGATTGAACAGAGTGATGACGTGAAGGCAATTAAGCAGCTGGCGCTTGTACTCGTGAATACGCTTGACTTGGATATCGAAAATCGAGCCGGGGTTGACTCTGACACCGTAGTCGCGCTCGAGCATTTGCGCCAGACGCATCTTATTCTCTTGCTTGACTTTGACGACGGCGCGTTGGAAGCCAGGCTCCTTGGCCCACTGTTTCAGCTGAGTTAGCTGGTCCAAGTGCACGGCGTACTCGCTGCCGATTTTCTGCCGAACGATCAAGAGCACGATTAGTGTTTGGTCGCGTAGAGCTGGCCAACACTCACCAGTTCGGGCAAACACTCACTTGTTCGATGACGTCGGACAAATTGGGGTTGCAGAGTAGCAGCCATCTCCTCGGAGTGATTCCGTTGGTCTTATTTTGGAATTTTTCAGGGTTGAGTTCGTAAAAGTCGCGGAAACTGAGGACGAACGAGAGAAGAGGATGAATAGATCGAAGGTTGAAATTTGCGAGAAAAGAGAGAGAGAGAGAGAGAGAGAGCGAGTAAGATTACTTACACGGAATCTTTCAAGATTTCCGAATGAATCCTGGCGACTCCGTTGACGGCGTGGCTACCGACGATCGACAGATGGGCCATGTTGACGCGCTTCTCGCCCTCCTCCTCGACGAGGGACATGCGCCTCAGCCGATCGATGTCACCCGGATACTTGGCCTCGACGAGCTTGAGGTGCAACAAGTTGATGTGGTAGATGATCTGCAAGTGCCTAGGCAGTATGCTCTCGAGCATGCTGGTGGGCCAGCGCTCGAGGGCCTCGGGCAGGACCGTGTGGTTGGTGTAGGCGCAGGTGCGCACGGTGATGTCCCAGGCCTTCTCCCAGCTGAGGCCCTCGATGTCGATGAGGATGCGCATGAGCTCGGGTATGGCCAGCGAGGGATGCGTGTCGTTCAGCTGTATGGCCACCTTCTCGGGGAACGCGTCAAAGTCCGTGCGGTGGTGCTCGCGCGAGCCGAACTTGCTCGACTTGTAGCGGCGAATGATGTCCTGCAGGGTGGCGGCGCACATGAAGTACTCCTGCTTCAGACGCAGCTCTTTGCCCTCGAAGAAGTTGTCGTTGGGGTAGAGCACGCGCGAGATGTTCTCCGCGAGATTTCGGTCGATCACGGCCTGAATGTAGTCGCCGTCGTTGACTGCGGC
This sequence comes from Trichogramma evanescens, assembly GCA_902732785.1. Classification (NCBI taxonomy): domain Eukaryota; kingdom Metazoa; phylum Arthropoda; class Insecta; order Hymenoptera; family Trichogrammatidae; genus Trichogramma; species Trichogramma evanescens. The sequence goes on from CACVKI010144023.1 coordinate 38,711, forward strand.
CAGAACAGAGAGAGAGAGAGAGAGCCAAGCTCAACGATCGCTCCTGATCGTTAAATAAAAGTATATCGAGTATACTCACAGAATTTGAGATTGAATTCGACGGGCGACTTGGCCGACCAGAGTCTCAGGGTGTTGACGACGTTGTTCTTGTATCCGGGAATGGGATTGTCGTAGGGCATGGCGAAGACCACCTGAGTGTTGACCCACTTCTTGCCCTCGGGGGTGTCGATCACGTGGCCGTAAAAGTTGACCGGCAGCATGAATTCCGGCCGAGCCTTCTCCCAGGGGTTACCGTACCTGAGCCAGTCGTCGGGCTCCTCGACCTGCTCGCCGTTCTTGATCTTCTGCGCGAATATGCCGTACTCGTAGCGGATGCCGTAGCCGTAGGCGGCCAGGCCCAGCGTGGCCATCGAGTCGAGGAAGCAGGCGGCCAGTCGACCGAGACCGCCGTTACCGAGGCCGGCGTCCTCTTCGAGCTCTTCCAGCTCCTCGATGTCCAGGCCCATCTAGTGATAAAGCTCGTTACAGTCACTCCGATCGATCGATCGACCTTTCTCTGTCGTTTGCTGCAAGCTCACCTGGTACATGGCCTCGTCGCAAGCCCCCTGAATGCCCAAGTTGATCATGGTGTTTTGTAGGGTTCTTCCCATGTAGTACTCCAGCGACAGATAGTAACATCTCTGTGGATAGAAGGAAACTTTTTGAAAAAGTCGCTATATAGTTATGAGATAGGCGCCAAGGTCGCCAAGATCAACTTAGGGGCGAAAACAATCCTTCGATTATTAATAATCTTTATCTTATCGTCTCGAAAAATAATGCATAATTAGATATGCATAGAGGCGTAATTGTTAAGCCGCCTGATAAGTCTGTCTTGTTTTATATATATCGAACAGCAAAGCTCGGCCGATCCCACTCGGTTACATAACGCGAAATTCGGAAAAGATTGACAATATAAGCAAAAGCGCGTGCCAAAAAGTCGCGCGTCCAACGCTCGTGATGCGCGCCGTTTTATAGCGGAAGGTGGAAAATCTCGCCGAATACGTGTAAAC
>CACVKI010144024.1:415-75364 GCA_902732785.1 Trichogramma evanescens
CCCCCCCTTCTTCTCTGCCAGTGCATAACGACAGCTTCGCGCGCGACTTGATTATATATACACACATACGTACACGTATACAGAGCCTAGCATTGTCGAGCTGAAACAAAAGATTTTCTCTCTGAGTGAAAATGTGTGTAGCGGCGCGGCGCTGAAAGAGGCGAGGCTTTATTGTCGAGGATTCATTGGAGCTACGCGAGCATCCTGCGCAGCCAGCTAATTTTATAATGACGCACTCGATGGCCCTTCGTTGTGCCTTAGTAGCAGCAGCAGCAGCACTTCCATATATACAATCGTATTCCTTCCTCGTTCTGTAGCCGAGGAATCTGCCTATATTACGTACATGGATCACGCACGAATGCATCTCAAGAAAGTATATAATGAAAAAAAGAAGAAGCAAAAGCAAAAAAAAACATCACGACTCTCGCGCGGCATTTCTTCTATATCCCGAGCTTGCTGCAAGCTCTCACGGAACTCGCAAAAGATTACGCCGAGAAAGCTCAAGGGTGCACGCGCGCCCATACATGTATATTGTGCAATGTCGGGTAGGATGCGGCGGCGGCGGCGGAGTATGGCATTTTGGGAAAACCACCGAGGACATAACGGAAAAGAGCTCTACACTCTGGGCGCTCTATAATGCGTGATGAGTATGAACCTGCCCGCGTATAAGTGGCGCGGCTGTATTCCAGTCACGTATAACATAATACTAAAACGTATGTAGAACATGATGTTTTCAGACCCATCCAGCTGCAATTTATACAGAGAATTCGCGTGGCATCCTTGATGCACTTCTCTCCGCGCGTCTTTGGACTCTCTCTCTCTCCCTCGTATATACCACCGAGCCATAACGTCGCAAGCGAGTAAGCACGAGTAACCGAGCTTTGCCATTATGCATATAAGGAGTTAATTATGTTTTCGACGCCGTTCTCAATAATTACGTTAATATTGACATTAGTACACGTACGCGCGCGCGCGTACGGGCGACGCCACCAGCGCTGCCGAGTCGACTCGCGTGGCAAATAATAATTAAGAAACAGAGTGTTAGAGGGACAATTAATATGGCTTACGTACGGCGCAGTGAATTTCGACCGGAGGCCAGCAGCGGACTGCCAACACTCGCTCTGCCCGCCTGGACAATAGTCAAACGTACATTATAAACTATTTCAATTTTGAGCCAGGCCGAAAGCTTCATTTGGAATATGTCATCGCGCGCACCAACGTGTGCTGCTGCTGCTGCTGCTGCCGTGTGTCGTTGGTTGCCCGTGTGTTTGTGCAAGCGCATATATATAAAGCTCAACGCGCGCGCACAGCAACCCCAAGTTTTAATTACGCCTGTGGCTTATTACACACTATATATTGGATGCTGCAAATATATATACGGGCCTGCTACACCTGCATGTATTTGCGCTGTATATATACGCATCGCCTTTAATTTAATTGTTACATCGCGCCTGGGTCAATATATAAACCGCTGCGCGATGAAAATTGCTAATCTCAAATTTATTAGCAATCACAGTGAGAAGAACAATAACGCAATGAATCAACGTTGTACTCGCAGCTAATAATACATCGTTCAACATTAAAACGAATAACACCAATTAATACACCGATGATAATAATAATTTTATTTTTAAACAACATTTTAATGTAGAAGTCGTAAATCAGAGTAAAATTACTCGGGCCATTTAATCGGTGTAATGCAGAAAAGCTGGAATAGGTATATACTCGGTAAATCGTCCTTATCGCGATTGTAAGGCATTGTAAAAGGGCGCTCAAGACGAGAGAGACAGATTATACATCGGTGGCAAGGTATTGTAAGGTATAAGATATATTCTATACGAGCAGCGGGGATCGTTTAAAAACGAGAGCCCCGGGTGAATCTCGCAGCAGACTTTATAGATATAGTAGGGATAGGCGCGCAAGTGCACAGGCGTCGATCGAAGTCAGTTTGCGAGAAATGAGAAAAAACCAAATGAAGGTCGGATAATAGAAATCGATCCCTCTCTTATATATGCCCCTCTCCTTTTCTCTCTCGTCTTTGTTCATTTTTTCCCTCTCTCTCTTTTTTCACTCTTTCCAACTTCTTATTTTTCCATCTCATCCCGGGCGCGCACGCGAAGCCGCGGCTCACAATTGTGTACTATATACTTGAAAAAGAAAAGCCTTGCTAATGAGAATCTTGCCGCATTGTATTTAAGCAGGCGCGCGCGGGCTCGCTCGCCACTCACTGCAGGCCGGGTGTGGAGGCATTTGCATTTAAAAAGTTCAATTCGGCTGGCAGCGGCATGTGCATGAGCAGAGGAGCGGGGCGCAACGCCAACTTCTGCACTTCGAAGCTCGGGCACAATTTACATTTTCGAGATTGTGTGCAGGTCGAAAGAAGCGAAAAATACGAAAAAATTTTCAGCCCGAAGAAGACCGAAATTCTGGAGCTCTACTGCAGGCCGACCGACAACCAAGAGAGGATGAATGTTGCGTGACCGGCTAAGCGTTGATACGTCAGATAGCGAGGGGCAACACGCCCCTCATCAGTCCACCTCGTTTGGGCGTGAAAAAAATTACGAGCTGCAGGCCCAGAAGACGTGGGAGATGATCAAAGTCAGGGCCATGACTAGACTTGATAAATCTGCGAAATTTCGCGACGACTTAAAATGCCCATACAATATATACATATATATACTAATCGGACGTTTTTTTGCCACTTGCGAGTTTACAATACGCCATCTGTTGATAGAATCAAAAAATTCTCAATTAAGTATGCGTATTACATATTTTCGTAACGTAACAATAAATAAAAGAAAAAGCTCGAACATGTCTGCAGCGAGACTTCTAGAAGTGGTAGTGCTCGATGAAAATTGTTCACTTTCTGTAGTTTGAGCAAAAATTTTCACCAAGTTCGAGACCGCGGCCAGTACAGTCAACGATCGTCGCGATGGCAAAAATCAAGCATGACAATGGCTTACGTAAGCTCATCGTTGTGCCGTTTGATGCTTCCAACATCTTATCGAAGAGGTCCAATTATTCAATGAGCGTCGGTCTATCGCTCCGGTCGGCGACTGCCACGCGGTACATGGCTTACGAGCGCGTTTACAGCTCGGACCCGCTGGCGTGTTCGTCGCGTTACATAAATCTCCATCATTCAACGAACGTAATGTTTCATTTAAATTTTTCTTCCGTGCGTAACATTTTTCATGGTCACATGAATTTATACCAGTCGATACATCAAGTCGCGAATCGTGCTCGTCTATGGACGTTGTCGCGTGCAGCTAGCCTGTGTGTGTTTGCGCTGTCTGTGTACACGAGCCTATTCGTCTTTGTCTTACGAGGCGGCACCGTATATGCGCGTGCGTGCAGAAACAGCAACGTTGTCAATCAATCCCAATGAAAACGAATCGATATAATTGCAGAGCGACGCGCGTGCACATCCGATCGATTCCCCTCGTGTGCAGCAGTGCAAAATTTTGCCTCGCCGCGCTGACAGACTGACGTTTTCTTTACGCCAAACTTTCCAAGAGAGTCTCTTTTCGCGTAGTACTACTCTCTCTCTTTCTCTCTCTCTCTCTCTGCTCGAGGAACATTACAACTTTCCTTAACTTATTCTATTGCACCTGTTCTGCAGGTGGAAAGGTGAACGTGTATACGCGCGCGTGCAAACGCCAGCACTCAGCTCTGCCCGTTGTGATTTTACAAAAATAAAAACAATTTTAATAAAGTGAAAAGCGCCGTGAACCTTTAACACTTGGTATAAATGAATTTTCTCGCAAATTGAATTTCATTGCGCAGTTATGTTTGCATATTCATCATCAACAGTTACAAAATAAAAAAAAGAAACTTGATAACTGACGATTTTTTCTTTTTTTCACCCTTTTTCAAAAAGTCTCGACCAAGGGATGTTTTAATTCCATCAATGAATGCAGGCGCCAAGGCAACCTAATTTTTTATTCAGAAATATTCTAGTACAGTGAGAGAGAGAGAGATGGTTGTTGCACATGAAAAGAAGAAATTTGTTCTTTGGAATACGTTTGAGCTGGAGGCTAATTAAAAGGAGAAAAAAAGTACACGCTGTATCGCGCGACACATGATGCATAAACAAAATTACTCTCTGATAAACACGCGGCAGCAGCGGTTTTGCGCGCCATTCACGCGCCGCTTCTCCAAATGCTTTACATAGGCAATCGAATTTGTAAATTCGCCTCTGAAGCGTCCAATCAAGCTTTGTTGCGAGCAGTCCGCCGTGTATTTGTGTTTTTTTCTGTAAAACGAATCCAATCGATTGTTTCATCGCAACCTGTATTCAGGATAAAACTCATCGCAAAAAGCCAATATTTTTCTTTTAAACGCGCGAATGTGCCAGAAAAAAAGGCCTCGCAAAATATAAAGTGCAGCAGCAGCCGGTATGATACGAAAGGAAAACGGCCAAGCCGAAAGTGGTGTAAATTAAAATAAACTAGACGTCGATTGATCATATACGAGCGATCGTCTAGGCGAGGAAGTTGCAAAACTCTTTTGGCAATAGCCACGCGTGCAATCACGATAAAATTAATGCCTCGACTGCACGTCGGAATCTTAATGCTCGCGCGTAATAACTACTTATCAAGCGCGGCGCAGATGTATACTTTATTATCATCCCTCGACATAATTACGATGATTAAATAGGAATACGATCGCAGTCGACAGCGGCGCGGGCTATATTCAGCGCGTACGCTTATGTTCCGCGATATCTCGAAATATTTGGCATAAAGCTCTACGTACACGAGAGAGAGAGAGAGAGAGAGCTTGGGAGCTCGAAGCTGTGGCTGGCCTGGCGGGCCACACTACATTATAATATACGTCACTTACGCCGCTGCGTAATATTTTATTAGATGGCTTCCGGCGACTTGTTATAATGACGAATGTCCAGCTCGGTGGCCGTAAGTACGCCCCGGACTATATAAGAGTGCACGCGCGCGGGCTAAACATTTTCACCTCCCCGACAGCTAAGTATTATTATAATGTACGAGGCGTATGCAGATTTTATATAGGATGCATTTAGCTTAGTTCGGGGGGATTATTTTTATCCGAGGCACGTGTGCTCGCGACGCGCATCCCGTATACGTGAGAGAGAGGGAGAGGAAAAGACTGCGCGATAAATTCCGGCCTGGATCGCGGACACGGCCGCACGATAATGAGCTACTTTAATGTTCCTCGTCTCATTATTATTATGATTGCTACTTTTTTCCCTTCGTTACTTATTTTTACGCGTAAAGTATGCATAAATATGCGAGGTTAATTAAGATTACAGCGAGTCTCGCAAGCGAAAGATCGTAATCAGATGAGCGTTAATCGTGCTTTAGAGGGTGATAAGCTTCGTTTTTTGCTATTTCGCCTTCTTTTCACTAAATATTCAAGACTCGTGATAACCGTCCAATAAGTAAGTATATTGAGGCATAGCGCCAACCACAAATACTCGGCAAAACGGAAATCGATTGCTCGCGCGCGCGCGAGAGAGAGTGAGAGAAAATAAAGCGAACCTCCTGCTGCTGTATTCGGGTATCCACGCGTTCGAGTGTCAACGGGATGGCACTGCTCGCAGCCTCGCTGTATGCACGTCGACGCGCCCATACTTGCACGAAGCCAAAATTTAATTTCATCATACGGAAAAGAGGAATCATCGGAACATAGAGCGAAACACCCGCTACCTATATTTTCACGGACTTATCAGCTTTTCCTTTCGGGGAAAACTCGGATGTAAATATACGAACGCGTCACACGGTCTCTCTCTCTCTCTGCTACCTGTATATCTACATAAGAGAGAGAGATTCGCGAGAATCGGAATTGCTGCCGCGCGCGGAACACACAGCTCTCGTGCCCGTGGAATATGAAAGCAGCCGTAGCAGTAGGAGCCCGAGCAACACAGCAGCAGCAGCAGCAGTAGCAGCAGCGGCAACGTGCACTTAGCATATTTCAACTAAAGTTTCTAGCCCGAGACTGGGAGTCGCGTAGTTCTCGCAGGAGGTAAGGAGGGAGTTTTACTCCCCGTATACAGTATAGCCCCTGAGAGGGAGAGGAGAGCTGCAGCGAGCTGCTTCTTGCTCCGCCGCCGCTGCTTCTCTCTCGCTCTCTCGTGCTTCGGTGTGTGCAAGCGAGAGAGTATTATAATATTTGCGATTACTTTGAATTAACCTAATTGATGCTGTCAGGTTATGTCGCAGGAGCCCCCGCACTGCTGCAGCCGCCACTGCTGCTACTACTACTAGCGCTACTGCTACTGCTCGCACAAGTGCTCGATGATGCTCCAACTCGGGCGTTCGTTAATCGTCCTGGCAGCCGTGCTAAAATAAACTTGCATCATTAATCAAGGCGCTTTCTATTATCCAACGCTTGCTCTCGCGCGCACCGCCGCCATCCAACTCCACTGGATTTCTCCAAGATATTGCCTCGCAGGCAGGCAGGCAGCATCAACGCTCGCTTCCATTATAAGGCTAATCGCTCGCTCGAGCTTAAACGAGGAGAAGAAGAGTAAAAAAAAAGCTTGGAAAAATAAGGAAGAAGAGAGGAGAGAAAAAAGAGGCCTTTTTTTCTCTCTCTCTCTCTCTCGTAGCCTAGTGCATCAAGTCGACGTAATAATACACACGCGCCCCGCGTATATATACCTACGAGAGAGAGCGAGTGAGATGTCGACGAAGGCAGACTGTAAGCAAGAGCGAGCTCCGAGCCCTTGCATCGGAGCAACGGCAGCAGCGTCGAAGCATAAGCAGCAGCAGCAGCAGCAGCGAGAGAGGTCGACGTTCCCGGCAGCGGTGCGTTCGCGCGCGACTAATAATCCCAAGCCAAAGCAAAGCTGCGCTGGGACAACGGCGGCGGCAGCAGCAGCAGCAGCAGCAGCAGCAGCAGCGGCGACGGAGCCGACGAGTCAAATGCGCTTCAAAGAGTTGATCGTCAAGCAGGAGACAAAAAACGACGAGTTGAGGCGATGCGAGGAAGACCAAAAAGAGAGGCTGAAGGTTCGTTCGTTCGACATTTGCAATATACCTATGCACGGTTCTGTTCTCTATATATATTTTACCATGTATAACCCGGACCGTCACTCGATCGCGTTTAGCATTTATGGACACCTTGTAAAACGTATCCTATATACCGGTTAATCTCCTTCTTGACGAGGTTGCTGTTTTTTACGCGTATTTTTTTGTTGTTGTGTCCTCGACAACGACAGCTTCCCTCGACTCCCGATGCATTGTCTCATCTATCATTTTGCGATAAGCATATTTAGTTCTTATACGAAGTCGCGCGCAACATTTTCCACCTGCAACTTTTGAGCTTCAACGCGTGTACATAAGCTGCGCATCCGAGAGAAAAGTAAACTGAACTTGGCGCGAACTTCCCTTTAGCACTGCTGCTGCTGCTGCTGTGCGCGCAGTAGCGAAACAATCGTCGAAATATAAAGCGAAGCTGGCGAAGTGGCATCAGCGAGGGCTTTTCGGGAAAAAGGAAAAAAAATTGCCGAGCTCGTAAAGCTCGAGCCAAGTTTTTTTTTATTTTTATTTCATCCCTTCGCCCTTTAGTCTTAGAATTACGAAACAAGGCGCTGCGCGCAAGCGAGCGAGCGAAAAACTTTGAGTTTGTCGAAATTTCATTTCTCTGGCTGGGTCGTGCGTGCAGAAATTCATATCTCAGTGGCAAAATTTTACCCGCGCGCGCGCCTGTTACGTATACGCTTTATTTGTTCCACAGCCAACTATACACAGCCATACAATGGGGACAGTTGCTCGACCGGTATACCGCTACAACTGTGCTAAAGTATTAAGTCTCTCGCTCTGGCTCGTCTATCCGTGCTCGCCGCCGCTGCAAGCTCGCCTTTTATTTTCCTTGAATAGTCCGGCGATGAGCTTACAGCTCTGAAACTCGCCCTTCCCCCCGTAACTAATGCGATAAGTCTAATTAATATACACACGTATAAGTCTGTGCTCGCGTACTGGCACACCTTATACCTCGACGTGTATGTATATAATGTTCGCTCGTATACACACACACACACGCACTCGGCGCAGCACACTCGGCCGCATAATTGAGTATAAGTCCAGGCGTGCGCGCTATGGGCGCAAAGCTGCAGACGTCATTATATTCTCGAGAGCAGGCAGAGAGGATTCGCTCGCACACGCTGCTGCACCCGTAGCGCGCTTATATGCGTGCGTGTAAGCTCTGCCGTTGGCAGCAGCGGCGCCTCCGCCTGCGCTGTATACTGACCCGTGTATTTGTACGCGTGTGTAGCCCACGCGTATAGTCCAAATATGTATATACATAAGCCATCGAAGTTTCTATCAACGCAAATCACGTTAATCGAATCAGTCGTATGCAATTCGATTAAGCGCTCGAGCTTGCGGAGAAATTGATGCGTGCTGTGCGTTGCCCGTGTGCACCTGGGATACGTACTACAGATGCTATACAGATTTCAAAAATACAATAATAATGCGTGAACATCTTTTCAACAGAAGCTCAACTCGATAATACCGGCCGTGTTCTCGTGGAAATGGTACAAAACCCAGGCCAAGAGCGAGGATCTCTGCAAAATCCTTAATGAAGCCACCGACGCAAATTCCTGCAAAATCACGCCGAGTCAACACTTCGACGAGCGAGTCCGTACCGCCGACGCTCAGCTGAAGGTTTGCATTTCTCTCTGTCCCCCTTTTTTCTGTGTTTATTTTCGACCCCTATCTGATTTTTGTGTCGCTCTTGACCCTCGCAATTTTGCTTTTGCAATCGAGATCCTTTTTTTTCGTTTAAAAAGCAAATTCGGTAACGAGTTATGCGGGGTGGAGTTTGAATTTTCGAAATTCCCTGCCTGGACATAGTGTCATTCGTTTTGAAAGCTTCAGTTTTTGGTAGAGATCAAATATCGATTTGAAAGACACACAAAAAATAAAGTGCGATTTAATGGCAAAAATTTCTGGTTATTTCGGTTTCTTTGAAAATTATTTTCTATGATTAATCGAGCCGTTCGCTCTCGATCGCGTGGAAATATTTACACCCCGATTACAGCCATAATGCGTGAGCGACTAAATAATCCATGTAAGCGCGTAAACGATGTTTGCAAAATTTTACCCAATGAAATGTTTACCGCATGATTTCCGACGAAAATTCCGCTGGAGCGTAACGCGCTCGAGCTAGATTGAAATAAATCCGTGGCCACGCGCGGGCGCACTTTATGCGAGGACCGGAAAGCATTCGTTCGGTGCAAGGATTGCACGATAAAATTTGCCCGCAACAGAGAAAAAATGAAATTATAATTTATTCCTCGCGGGAATATACACAAGTGAACGATTAGGTCTCAAAGTTCGAACTTTTCCCCGGCCAACTTCGAGTTCGAGAGAAAAGATTTGGCCCAAGTGTGATAAAAAAAGATCGTCCTATTTTCCATGAACAGCGAACTGGCACGGCTTAATGCCATAATTATGTGCTTAAGCAGACACCGAAGCCAGAGTGGAATGAATTTTTTAATACGTTTTTCAAGATTTTTATTGAAAATTTCTTTCAAAAGTTACGTCATTTAAAATTTTTAGTTATCTATACGTCATAAAACGTGTTTGAAAATTCTCTTTTTTTTACTCGAACTTCGATCAAGTATCAATAATTTCATCACAACCGTGATTTATCATTCAGTAAAAAATAAAAAAAATCATTCAAAACAGAATTGACGATTTTAGGAAAAGCAATGTCGATACGAGGAGCTGCGCACGGCTCTGGAGAAGAAGGAGGCGGCGCTGCAGGGTCAACAGACTCAGATCGACCTAGCTCGTCAGCAGCAGCGCGAGAGTCAAGAACGCCTCAAGAATCTCACCGAAGAAGCTCGCAAACGAGGAAACCTCGCCAGCGGTACTGTATAAGTGTATTGTGCGACTCTCTATGTACTTACTGCATACATCGACACACATTTGCTCGCGCGCAGACACACATACGAACGCGTGCGCAGAGCAGTAGTGTATGCGCATTGTTCCCATCTACCGTAACTTTCAAGTTAAAGTTTGCTCCGACATCGACGTTTACAATCGCAGTTGACTTTTTGACCACTTTGCGATTGATGTCCAGCATTTCGTGATTTCATGAAAGCTATGTATGTATCTAGCCCTCTTCAGTCTGGTCTTGCCTTTGCTGCTGCTGCTACCATCTCTCGTTTTTGTTACACTCGGTGTAGTACGAAGCTACAACTCCCATATATTATGTAGCTTCTTCCTAGTACTTGGGAGACAAGCCATTTAATTCGCCTCGTTTCGTGAAATGTGTATCCACTGCGAAATGCTGGCCAAGAGACAGAGAGAGAGAGAGAGAGAAATTCGATCTTGAATCTGGGACTGCGGGGCTTTCGTGCGAGGGAACATTTTCCCCATTCGAGATTATAATTTATCTTCTCCTTCGAATGCAGCTTGAGCATTTTTAACGAAGAATCGTCAGTTTTATTTTCATTTTATTTCATTTTTGAAAATTCTTCGCTTCGTTTTATGTTGCTTCACATAATTAAATTGCTTCAATTTTCCCCGAATTCTCGCAAATATTTGCGCAAATGTTTCGGTGCTTTTTCGCGAATATACATATCGGTTATACTGATTCGTTCGCAGCCCGAATAATCCGCAAATACTAGTCGCAAGTGTTTATGGACGAATTTTAAAAATATTCATGTTTCAAGCTGTATAGCGCACAAGTGCTGCTACAGCTGTGTACGAGTGTATGCACGCTCGAGAGAGTTTGAAAAGTAAAGGGAGGGAGAAGGGAAATTCTTGACGCAGCTAGTCAAAGCGTAAATCGATAAAGCCTAGTGCCGCGCGCTGTATTTTAGAAAAGCAAATTTGCCAACGCGAAAATTGTCAATTTTTCAATAACCCCTAAATCGATTTGATATAGAACGCGACAAGAGTAACGCCACTTTTTTGCGCGTATATATGCGTATACTTTCTCGGGGTATACATGCACCCTCTCTATGCGCTATGTTCGCCTCTTGAATTTACCTCCGCAACTCAACAGCGACGATCTCGATTATGATGGTGATGGTGATGGTGATGATGATGATGACGACGACGACGATGAAGATGGTGTTGAGTACGTGGTTTACACTGCAAACGTATTACGCGGGTCTAGATTGAATTTTCGCTCCGGCGCTTCATCACTCCCGTCCAGGTATAAAGCATCCTAATGGCACGAACGTGTGGAAAAAAGCGTGCAAGCGCAGACGCGCGTTTTTCCCTCCAGTCATATTTTTCGAGTCCAAAACCTTAAGCTGTGTGTCGCGCGCACACAAACGAGGGTGTGAGAAACTGGTTCGTATAATGTACGATAAAGAACGATTGTTCGTCGTTCTTTTGAAAATTTATCGAAATTTCACGACTCGTTTGACCATTTTTCTTTTTATTCACGAGCATTTCCCTCGTCTGCTGCCGTGAACAATACAAGCTTTACAATATCAAAAATTTGAAATCTCCGATGTTGGACAGCTTATTTCATCTTGTTAATCCTTTGAGTTTAATCGAGAAACAAACAGACTACATTAGGAAAAGGGAAATTTCCTGGAAAATAATTTCTACAAGAATTTTGCTTTGATTCGCTTTTGGGTACACACAGGAATGCCTGTTAAGCTGAGGGGCACAAAAATGCCGCTCGGTAAATGCCAACCGCGTTACATTCTTGTAAAAAAAGAGACACCTTTTGTATACCTTCGTCGCTCAAAAATAAGCTGCCTTGATGAAAGCGACAAGGAAATTGTCAACACACAAACCCGTTTCAGGCTAACAAATAGGCAACTTGAGATATTAAATTTCTTGAGTGACATGAGTCTGAAAGGATATTGAATCAATAAACAAGACTAAACCAATAACTAATTTCATGAAAAACAACTCCGCCATTATATCGTTAGTTTACAGCATAAGCCTTATATGCATGACACAAAGGTGACGCTTTTCCGTTCTTGATAGTTTATGAAAATTCAAAAAATTTTAATTTATGTACTCGTTAAAAAGAGTTGTGTATACAAAAATTTAATTAAAATTATGCTTTCTAGACGTTTAATTAAAATGAATGTGTAATGACACGGTTCGTTCAATCTACGTTTTGAAATAGTTAGTACTTTGCTTTTCATATATCAGTACAAAAAAATCAATTTTTAATTTATCTGAGATTATTTATTTTTAAAAATATTTTGATTTATCTACCCATCTGACAGTAAACACATGCCATTGCATCAAAATTCAATTCATCATTTCACCCCGAATATTCAGATTCACAGAAGAATCATATTTTCCGTATAAAAAGCCCTTATTTTTTTTTTAATTAGGTTGAAGTTTTTTGTAAATTTTATCCATAACTGGTACAAAATACACAAGTACATTCCGAGCCTGACGCGTAAACGAGTTCAGCCATAAATTTCGAAAACTGATACGCAAGAGCAGCAAATATTTCACGCAAAATTTAGCAGCACTGTCTTTCGGTAAATTTTTTTTTTTTTTTTCGAAGCGAAAAGTGTGTTTTTGTAGCGCTTAACGCCGAATAGAGTTCAATATATTTCCAATCTTTGGCAACATGCTACACACACACACACACACACAAACATCAACTTTCGTGATAGGTTGCATGATAAAGAAAAAAAAAGAACGAAGCGACCGAGCTTCCGGGCCCCATTGGAAAAGCAAAGCCAGCAGCAGCTCTCACTCTCGTCCACCCTTATTTTGTCGGAGGCTATATAGAGCATCATAAAAAGCTTTGCTCTTTATCGATATTTCTTCACTGGCTATACTTAGCTATTTATATCGCAGGCAATCGGAGCTTTAGCGCTGGCCTGCTGCTGACACCGCCGCCGCCGCCGCTTTTATTTGCAGGGTGTAAAAGTACGTGACAAACGTGGCTAAGGGCTCGGCTCTCTCCGAGAATTCGATCGGTTTAATTTGCGCCATAGGCGGCGTCGTCGTCGTCGTCGTCGACGTGCGCCGCCCTAAAACGTTTTGCCAACTTTCCTATCTTGGACTTCACTACAACGTATACGTACATAGGTCAGCGTGCGTGCCTGCGACTCGGGCTAAGGGCTGATAAGGCCGCTCGCACCGAAGCGGCGACGATCAAACGACTTTCACGTGTTGTATCGCGCGAAACACACACGCTTACACACACTCACACTCAGCGCTAAACTGGGCCAAACGAATCCCTGGACTAAAGGCCAAACATGTTTACAGAGCTTTAACGGACTGCATGTAATGGCTATATAATATATCGCGCATAATACGTAGATATATATAATATAGACTGCACTTATCAAACTTGTGTATCGCCGGATTTTTATAAACTCGAAATAAAGTCGATTGGAAGCTCGGATAATGGCGCACAAAACTTTTTAGCCTCCGGCAATTACGATAAATTACGAGATATGATTTTTCCACGATACTCGATTTTTTATTAAAGCCCTCAAACTAGGAAGAAAAAATCGAAATGATATTGTACAGATCTTAGATGTGTATATATTATATACCCTACAAAACATTTTTTTTCACTTGCGAATTCACAATACGCCATCTGTTGATGAAATCAAAAAGCTCATAAAGTCATAATCAAATTTGATACTTTTCTCTACGATAAATCTTGTTACAATACAAAACGAAATTTGAAAATATTAATCTTTGAATATTAATCAGTAGATAGTAATGATACTTTATCAAAATCCCACAAAAATTTCGTATAATATAAATTCTTGAACAATTCATGTTATAAAATATCTTGAATACACGAGAATACCTATTAATGTGTATTTATTATATGAATTTTAAAGATATTTGTATGAATAGATAAGCATGTATGAATACACGATTGATAGAGTGTAAACAGTCACCGAACATAGGCACAGAGAAGTCATTAAACGAGTGAGTTGACTCAAGTCCACTCCGCCAGCCGATCACAACGTGTGAAAGACTAAGTCTTTGAGAAGTCTGTACCAAACGTCCCTTAACAAGTATTAAATCAAAAAAACACACAGCCAAAAAAAGGGTTGAACATTCCTCTGCTCATTGATATTTTTTTAGCGTTCACGAACTTGATCGAACGATCCGTCCGGAGGAGTGGAAAGGCTACGCGCGCGAGCACTATTTAAGCTATACGAGCTTCACGCTTAATAAATCGCAAACAACGAATCACTCGCTCGCGCGAAGCGCACCCATCCCGCTGAGAAGTGTGTCGTTGTTTAATGAAAATACGAATTCATATATTTAATGACCGTTGGCGCGACGCAGGCAAATTGATATTCGTCGGGGGGTCTTACGGAAACGAGTAAATTTCGTAAGCATTGTAGTTCTGTACGTGTGTACAGGTGGAAACGCAGACAGGCAGTCAGGCGAAGAGAATGAGAGAAAGAGAGAGAGCGAGCGAGTGTACGTTTAATATACATGATGCGCTATCCTGCTGCTTTTACGCACACGTACAGCGGTCCGGGGTTATATATCCTCAGCGCGAAAGCTGCAGTTATTTTGGCCCCGTCTCGCGCTCTCGGATGGAGAGCAGCAGCAGCAGCAGCAACAGCATCACGACGGGGGAAGGCCAGCGGCAACAAAGCATAAATCCACATTAGCCATTCTAACGAGCTATACATGCAAGCGCGTCATGGAACGAGCGAACAAGTCCGTCGGCTATGGAGCTCGTGCAGCTCTCGTGTATGCATCGACAGAGTAAGAGAGAGTGTGTGTGTGTGTGAGTGAAAGAGAGGGAGGGCGGAGAAAAGCTATCTCGAGGAGCATTAGCATATAACAGACCTGCAGATAGCTTCTATCGCCCACTCACTCTTGCCTGGAGAGCGCGAGACTAAGAGGATACGAAACTCGACGCGATGCGCTTAAAATAGTTTCAAAAAGCATCGTTATCGTCGGCCGTCACGCGCGCGATAAATACCACACAGCCCAAACATAAGCGATCTATATTCCCTTCCGCAGGAGAGGGCGGCAACGGCAAAGTGCTGGCCATGATTGGCAGCGACGCGTCGCTCAAGTCGGACGATCTCGAGCAGCTCGAGCACCTGGAGCAGCTGTACGATCTCAAAGCTCGCAAGCGTCGCGAGATCGAGGAGCTGAAAAAGCGCGAGGAGACCTGCATGAACGTGCTACTGAAGGCGGAGGAGCTGTGCGCCTCGAGGGCCCTGGCCGAGGACAAAGTGACCGAGCTGAAATGCGAGCTCGAGCGGGCCGAGTGCCGGACCAAAGAGGCAGAAGAGAAACTTCAAGTCGCTCGCGATCAGCTCGAGGCTAGCCGCTGCGAGCTACTCAGGTACATATATAATATATATCTCTCCCTTTTCCTCTGCCTTAGTTTCATTTCACTTTGTTCCCTATACTCCTACTGCGCGCACACACACATTTATACAGACACACACACGCGCGCGCGACAAGTGCAAGTATTGATGTTGCCCTATTCTGGAAAGAGGCTTTTGACTTGGCCCTGCGGGATGTGCCAGAACTCTGTGCGCACTTCACTCTCTCTCTATCTCCCTAACTCACCATCCTCGTAAGTCGATAAATTTTGTAACGAGCTTTTGCATGCAAGCTCGGAATTTTTAATTATTGAACGTTTCGCTGGCCACTCCTGCCTCGATCTCGACACTCGTCCACGATATAGTTTATCGTTGAATAATTTACCGGCTGTACGGAAAAAAAATTAAGCCGTAATACTCGAAGGCCTGCGCGGACCCCCGTTTGGCAATTTCGTGGCACTCGGAACACTTTTATGATCCGTCGAACAAGAGGCGTCCCACGCTCGAAGCGCGAATACACAAACGCGCTTATTGCGCGCGTTTTACGACGGTGAACCAGATTTTTTTTCATAAACACGTTCGGCCAACTAAATTTAGTTTTGATCAAAGTCGCGCTGACCTAAAAATTAAAGCGCTTTTAATTCAATATTTTTCGAATTCACACTGTAACCTTCATTTATTTACCGTGAATAAATATAACCTCCATTAATTCTGATTTTGATACAGAATCACGCGAAATTAGTTGTAAATACTTCTCTTGGTTAATTATCATATTTTACTCCAATTCAAAACCAAGTAAACAAACACTTCAAAAATTTCAAGAAAATATTTCGTAAATGAAAATAATAAGCTTACAAATGTCGCTCAACGACGACGACGCCCAGAATCAAATCAGTGCAAAAGTGCGAGAAGACGTGCGAAACCGCGAAGGATCTGGTACCGCAGAGCGATAAGGAGACATCGTTCGTTCCCAAGACCGTAGAGAGCACTTGCCAGTCAGAGGCAAAGGCCATCGAGAGCAGAGCGGTGGGTCGCTGCACGGATCTGGCCAAAGCGATAGACTGCGCCAGCGATCCGATCCTTCCGAAAACTCAGCACAAGGTATTTGACAACGAAAAAAAAACCGCCGATGCCTCTCGCTTGCTGCAGCGCAGAAAAATTTCACCGACTTCAGCACAATGGAGCTTGGTCTGATAGAGAGAGCTTTATTTGAATTTTTCATGCAATACTTCGAATTGCTGTTGCGCTGTAGCGATTGATCTTGGCCGGTTTTTTGAAAATTTGCTTTTTTTGTTCATTAATTTTCTTTAAAAGGTAGAACAATTAAATTCTCAGGGGGATTTATTTACTCTTTGATGTAGGCTTTGAGTATTACATAAAATATGTAAAAGAGCGAAACATTAATTTCAGATATAAGAGCTGAAATATTGATGAAGTACAACTAAAATATAATACACAATGAGAAGTGCGGAGCCAACATATTTTTCGAGGATCACTATCAATAACTTTGAGAAATTTAAAAAAACATATTTTGAATAGAAATGATTTACCACGCTCGTATGAATGTATTTTAAATCAGATGTTTTGCAGAGCTTTTGAGAAAAATTTACGTCATATCTTTGCGGTCATTTATTTTTGTAGTCGGCGTTCGAGTGAACAAATAAATAATTTTTCACGCGTGCATTGAGTTGAACGATAAACTACGAACTTTTCACGAACTCACATTATGTTTCTGAGACATTTTTCAATTTCCGCTTCCCATTTTTCTCACGCGTACCAATGCTATACACTACAGCATGTATCAATCTTGGTTCCAATTTAAATGTTGCGCACACGCATCGTAAACACTATTTACGTTTGACAAATATTTTGGTCAAATCGCTACTTATCGATTATTCACCCTGTATTATCAAAGGAAACGGAAATCATCGTTGCAACTGTAGCTATTACGTGCCAAGCCACGGTCGAGACGGTGCCGGCCTGCGTGGGAGCGAGCGAAAAGACCGAAAGCGTCAGCAAAGCCGTGACGGCCGAGCCGCCGCAGAAGGTCACCGCGGATCAAAAGGCCGAAGCTAAGCCAGAAGTCGCCGACAAGTCCGAGGCCGCGAAAATGGAGCCGGAGCAGGAAAAGATGTGTCGAGCTTGCAGCATCGTGGCCGAGGAGCTGGCCAACTGTTGCCAGTCCGATCACGACTGCAACAACGCGCCGCAGCCGTCGCAGCCGACGCCGACGAGTACCACAGTTAGTACACTCACGCACACATACATACGTACAGCGCAAATATATACATCTTAGGTGTTTGTAAGTATCTATATATAGATATGTACGACGCGCATTAGGAACCGCGCGCGCACTTGATTTATGGCAAGCCCTCGCTCGCTGCCACCGCTAATTGCTCGATTGGTTGGCCGCAGCTTGCAAGACGAAGTGGATAATTTTATTCACTTGATGGATTGGCTGCTAATGTTTCGACGAGATAGCGCCCCGATAGAGCTAGCTAGCCGTGCCACGTAACACATTGTCTCGAACTTCGTAATCCAGCTAGCATCTGGTCGCGTGTACGGTCGATCCGCTGTAATTCCAATTCCAAGCCATTGATTTTCTTTTTTCCTCTTCACGAGCGTTTGCATAATTTACAATGTTCTTCGCGCCGTCGCGCGTCTTCGTTAAAAATAAGCCACGATAAAATAAGTCTTTTATATCTCTAATAAAACGCATGTGCTTCTGCCAATTCTACATCAACTCGTTACGCAAGCGACATTCATTACGGCGTTCATTGAGATGGATATCATTATTTTACCTCATTCGTTTCAGGATGCTGCCAGTCAATCGGTTCCTTCAAAAGCTGAAACTGTGGATAAGAACGTGGATTGCAAGCCTCCTCAAAATGAGAAAGGCACCGACTGTAAAAAGGTGATTGTGAAATTTCAAAAAAGTATTTCGTATTTGAAAACGAGTCTAATCAATAAATGCCTCACGCACTCTAGGACCCACCGCCTTGTCCACCGCCGAAACCACCCTGTAGTAACGCGACGTGTCCAAAAAAAGTAATAGGAAGTATGTTAAATAAAATACTCTTAGAAAAGTTTTTTCAATCCCATCAATTTCGCGTTACTTAAGGTTGAAAAAGTGGATCAGTGCACGGGAGCATCGACGGCGGTCGCAGGAGCGGCTCCCAAAGCAGATGTTCCATGCAAATCAACATTATTGGAAACTAATCAGAAATGCGCGCAGACAGCAGTGGCGAAGAGTGTAAGTATATACTACTCCGCGTATATATTCTGTGTATGCGCTACGAAAACGAAATTGAATTAACAACATGGCCGGATTGAAACATGCTTCATCCCGCTTCTCCCGCTTCGCTACAGCAGCCAGCCAGATGCGCTCAGGATAACTGTGCAAATAATGATTGCATCAAGAAGAAACCTCCCAAGGGGGCACAGAAAACAGTCAGACTACCTGTGAGTATTTTTCACGCTGAAATTCACATTTTTAACCATGCGACGCCGAGGTGAAAATTTTCATTTTTCGTTGTTGTTAGAATAAAATCCTCGAATCAAAAAAGTGCCCTGATATGCTGATTCCACCGCTATTTGGAGGTCAAAGTCAGAAATATGTCACGCCATCCAAGGTAATTACTATCATAAAATCAAGCAATACTATGCGAGATTTAAATAAGAAAGTAATTAGGACTAAGAATCGATACAGTATCGCAAAAACAATCGAATTGAGAGACGGTTAGACATAAATCTTGCGCATCACCGCAGAATTTATGTCGCTCGTTATAAAATAAAAAAATCTCCTTTTAAATCAAATTATTTTGTCGCTACAAATAATTTCAAGTATCAAATTATTCAAAAAAAAAAAAAAAAAATGTTGACATAAATTGTAAATTACAAAGCTGATTAGTTAGTCGATAATACAAACGAAATGTTGCAAATTATTATTGGTAAAATAATGCCAACGTGTTTAATGTATGCATTGAATTGTATAATTATAAAGACGAAAAGGAAGCTCGAAAACAGAGCTTTCTGATATTATTATATCATTTTGGTGGCATCGATGCATGAACGCATTTTCTGTACATTAAATTTTTTAATGTTTTCAGAGTACGTGTGAAAATAAATCTTTCACGAGTGCGCTGAGCCCCTGCACGAATAATAAGGTAAACAGTAAAATTTACGTAGTATGCGACATTTTTCCGTAAAAGTTTCACATAGCTTGGTTGAATCGAATATAAAGGTGGATCAATATCAACAGTGCGAGCACAAGCAATCGTCCAATTGTGCTAGCAAGCCTAAATGCAATACAAACTTTAGATATTACGTAAGTTCAAGAGTTCTGTCGAAATTTCGCGAATAAACACGAATAGACGTGAAAAATGTCTTTTATTGCGATAATTTCATTTAAAATACACGCGTGATGTCGAGCTTTATTTTAAACAATTAACATCGTGTTGCTTTATCAGTTGTCGACATTTTCAAATCATAATTCACTCTCGTGCATAGTTTTAGGTTCACAAGTATGTCATTATAATAATATGATGCTTTTTGCATCTGTATGCAATAGAAATAACAGAAGGCTGTATTTTAGAAGAAAACGAACGAAAACGAAATAACGACACAACCCACGAGCAAACAAACATCAGTAGATAAAAATTCAAATGATAATTGTACAGAAACAACAGAGACAAAAGTAAAAATGCTTTTCTGTAAAATAGTCGCTAATTGGCATTTTTCATACGCGGACCCTGTAATGTGGTTTACTGTGCTTTATCTAGGAAAATAACAAAAAACAAAACGAAACCAAGGATAAATGTTCCAACCAATCAGCAGGCCAGCCAGGAAACACTCGAGAAAAACAATTAAAAAAGCCAATTAATTCTAGGAGTGACGACGCTATGAATGCCAAAGGAATAGGAAAAAAGGTAATGTCAATTGTTTACAAAGTAATTTTTCTCTTTGTCAAAATCACGTAACAGACATGATTTTAGTCAATTAAACCAAATAACAAATGCTCGACTAATAAATCACCGAGATGTGCATCACCAAGATGTCTCCCACCGAAGATAGTGAAGAACTCTTGTGGTGGTATAAAACTAGTCAAGACGAGTAGTTCTGCAAGTAATGTTAACTCAAGATGCAAGGATAGCCCACGCAAGGAAAGCCCTCAGCGACCAAAAAGTGTGGTAAATACTGCTCGTTTCTTAAGCTTAAACTCGGTATCATAATTCATAAGAGTTGCAAAAAAATGCATTAACAGCTTATCCAGCTTTGGCTTACGCATTATATATTAACGTATATTTTCGAGTTTTTTTTTCAACCACTCCGAACCGTCCAAGTAAGAGAGCAAAAAAATAACCCGCAAAACATCGCGATCAAAACTTTTTTTTTTCAAAAAAGAAAAAGTCGAAAGATTGGAACGATCGAAATATTATTCTCCCGCATTCGAGTATTCATGAGTTGTAAAAAGCTCGTATTAACTAGTTGCCAAAGTCGAGTTGTAGCTATAGGGTTGACAGCGCGCGCGCGCGCGCTCAGTGCACCAACTTGTGTTTGTCCAATTTTAAACTTGCCGAGCAACATGTTGCATAAACGTCTCGGTATTATTTACTACACCCGCGCACACGGACTTTCTCTCTCCGGGCAATGATTCTGTCAGAAAACAAGCTCGCGTCAACGCGCGCCCCGTGCAACGAACGACAAGCATGAATTCAAAGGGGAAAAAATTAAAGTGAAGCTAGTTCAGAGTCGCAGAAGTTGCAGCAGTCGAGAGTAGGGTCATACGAGGTTCTGAAAGTCTGTCGTCTCACCTCTAACGATAGAACCAGGGGGGTTGACTGAATAGATTCGAGCCTCTAAATCTAAATAATTTGTCACACCACGGAAATGGTGCATCAGTGCTCGAGTTCTTCCACGCACAACAAATTAAAACGTTCTTGGAGCTTCCCGTCGTAGAGCTCTCGGAGTCTCTCATAGTTAAAGTTTGGATACACGAGAAATGGACGATTGCGATAAAAGCGTCACGCGTTCCGCGGGATAAGGAACGGCATATATATACGTATATATATACGCTTTACGTGCCAAGAGGCAGAGAAAGAGCGAGGCGAGTGGCACAGCGTGTATAGAAGCTCAGTAATGCTAAAGAGAATTCAATTAATTACCCAAGCCTACTCGGGGGCCTGTAGTTGCCAGAGACGCGCGCGCGAGAAGTCCGTGTTCGCGTGTGAGAGCGTAGTAAAATTTCTCCGAGGATTCTCTCATTCGATCATTGGGGCTTGGCCTGGCTCTCTCGCCTTGCACTCTCCTCCCTGCACGGCATAGGCGCGCACCATCGAATGCACATCATTCAGACGCGCGCGACGTAAATACTGTTGCTCGAGACTTAGCCCTGCAGCCGAGAGTCGAGGCTTTCAATGCGAATTCCAGCAGGAGTTTGAATTCTCTTTGCCTCGTAGGGAATAAACTATTTCCGACTTTTTACCAATATTATGTCCTGGAACGGCTAATATGGAAGAAATCGATTTTTCCAGTTGCCTAGTTCACTCCCAACTAGTCCATGACATCGGAATTTTCGACGCGTTTATTTTAAACTTTGGCCTTTTCTCACGATCCTGGTAGTACTGCGCGGCTTACAGCTTTTCAGCCTTTTTTTTTTTAATACGTACAACTTTTCGCATTCTTTGATTCCCAGCAATGTAGTTCGAGGGTAAAAAAAGCTTAGTTTAGGAAATCGTGACGTTTTGAAAATACGTATACGCCGCTGCGCAGTACTTTCGGTGTAGAGAGCAAAGAGGAGCAAAAAAAAATAATTATTTGGTCAATCGATAAAAGTTTCAATTGCTCGAAACTAGACTCGCTTTATGGAATTGATCAGGCTGAATATGTCCAGGCGCGCATATCCCCCGCCGTCTAAACAATAAAAGTATCAAAGTTGAGTTTTGCGATGATATTGGTACGTATATAGGGCCATCGTGTGCGAAGCGCGAGCCTTCCGCAAAAGTTGGACACTTATAACTTTGCCGAGGCAACTTGCACGACTCGTTTGAGCGGGGAGGATATCGTTTACTCTATACTCGTCTTAGCCGCCGCCGTCGTCGTCGTAGTAGTTGAGGGCCAAAAACTTTGACTCACTAGCGCAAAAATTTCCCAACAGATCAAACCGTCGTCAGCTAAAGCTCAAAGTCCAGCGAGATGTTCGGAGAAGATCAAGAAACCTGTCGTCATCAGCAGACCATCGTCGCCTAGAGCTCCGAGTCCTGCCAAGTGTCCACCGAAACCAGTTTGCAAACCAGTGGCTAAGCCTTCGAAATTAATCGAGTCCTGCTGCCCGCCAGCGTCACCACCGTATCGAGCTCACCTCTGTCCTGAAAAAAAAGCTCCAGCTCCGAAACCTCCAGCTCCGCCTAAGGCGGATCCAGCCTGTATATGCGAGCCCTTGACGAGAATAATAGTGAGGAGTATTATTTTATTTCTGTGCTGTGTGTGATCTTTCTTTCTTTTTTCCTTTTTTTTTGTCGAGTCACGAGCGAGGTGCTCTCTAAATCGACAGTCGAGCTCAGAGCCAAATCATTAAAACTAATCATAATTTCGTTAGCAACTGATTATTTGAATGGCTTTTGGGCGATATGAGCTGTGTATCTTGGCTCGCGCGCGCACGTGATGCTCGAGAATCGAATCGCCCGAAGACGACGCGCTACGTAAATAATTGTTGGCCAATTCAATTTGCCAAATTTAAAAACTCTCCATTTTATTATTATATCTACGAAGGCGCGCGTACGCCAAAGCTCCCTCTCGCGTTTAAAGCGCAGTATAGCGCGCAGAAAGAGAGATAGGGGGTCTATTTTAAGCTTTTGGAACGGTCGCAACTATGCGCGTGCGAAATAATAGTCACTCTTAGAGGAAGAGTATCAACGACTGAATGACATTTACATTTCATATTTGCGAAATGCAACGTATATATTCTATATATCTCTATGCGAGTGACGATAATATAATATTCCTCTGCTTCGCGGCTTATATAGCTTGCAGAGCCGAATTGGCCAGAAATTACTACTTATACCATGTGTATTTAACGGCTGCCAAGTTCAAATATATACCCATGGAGAGGCTTGTAAAAGCATATTTCACGCAAGTCGGATCTTGGCTTCGTTGCAAGCGTGTATCTTTCTTTCTCTCTTTCTAGTTCGCCGCGGCGCATTTTATCAGCCGATAACCTTAAATTGTCTTCTCGGAAAATTCAAATTTTAAACGGCGTTGAAAGCCGCTTACTCTCTTCCTCTCTTTCTACTCCTCTTCTTCCTCTTTCGTATTAAATTTGACCCCGACGCTATCAGCTATTTTTTTTCTTTTTTGCTTTATTTTATCGTAACGATACGGCGCACGGCAAATTCCAAAATTGCATTCCCAGAGTATCGGAAATCTCGCAGTACAGAATCATAAAGAAAAGAGAGGTTGAGGGGGAAAAAAGGCTTGAATTCCTCGCAGTGTCGGAAATTTATTTAAACGCGAGAGCATCTTACGCTCGAGAGCCGAGAAGAAAGCTATACCTCATCGTAACGACAATGCCGAAGATTTGGCTAATAACGCAGCTTTTGTGAAGGATTTTTTCTCTTTCTCTCTTCAAAGCTCAAAGTCGTTCACAGATAACCTGGCAATAATCGCAGTGCCAGGCTCGATTTTCTTTCGCTTCGCTTTCACCTCCACTCCGTCTGTCTCTCGCTCCCCCCCTCCCCTCTTTCTTTTTCCATAATATAGTGACGCAGTTTATAAGAAGCGATGTGACCCAGCACGCAGCCTCTCTTTGCTCCGTCGTATACCTATACGTATACGCGAGCGCATAAAGATGCGCTCTAAAATCTACGTGCGCCTGCATACATAACGCGATAAATCTCGCTTATATACGTATACATTGAAATAATAACGATGCCAATAATTTAAGAGCTTCCGTATACATTGGCCTTTTACGATGAATCATACGAACTCGTCGAAAGAGAGTAAGAGAGACCATTACAAAAACATCAAAGCACGAAGACGACTGCAGGTAACTGCTTGTAATTACATGCTCTTCGCGAGCGAGCGAGAGAGAGAGAGAGAGAGAGAGAGAGAAAAGTCAAGAAGCTAATAAACCTTTCGCGATGCGATCTGCTCTGCTGGCAACGCGCGACGATGACGATGAAAACTGCTTCGAGTGTGGATGCATTATGTAACACAAAATCATAACTTTCCGATTGAATGTTACGCTCAGGCGCATTTTACTATATCGCAAAAATGCCGACGTTCGCCATGCGTTTACAGAGCCTGCGGGACGTTTGTCATTATGCAGAACGAACATCGGATGCTAATTCTATCATGTAGGTAAAACCTTTCGCTTCGAAACATCGTTAGCTTGCATCAATTTGCAAGGAGTAGAACATGGGAAAATTTATAATCAATAACTCGTCCCTCTTTCCGCGCGGTAAAGTAGTTTAAACGACTTTTTATTCACGTCGAATGAGATTCGTTGCACTTTTTGCTTTTATTAAAAAAGAAGAGAGACGCGAACAGCCGTTTCGATCGTATAGCAGCACGAATAATTAACTTTGCACCTGGTTCGGTGGCTTGCATTTATTCCGCTCAATTTTTCCGATGTAATAGGCCTCTTGGTATCGTATCCGATATAACCTGATTTTTCTTCTCGCGAAATAAAAACAAAAAGTTCGAGTGCATCGAGTGAGAATCGGGAGGCTGCGCGCGGCAATTACAGGGAAAATCGCGAGCCAATCCGAGCGTCTTGTTATTATTAATCATAATTATTTTCCTAGCCCGCTGTAAAATGAAATTTGTCAACGGTCAAGCTTCTATACATGAGAAATAATTGCCTTACGCTTAAAATATAACATTTGAAACACGCGACAAAGCTCGAGTGCTCCGAGTCCACATCAGAAAGTATCTTTCTCTCTCTCTCTCTCTATCTCTTGCTCTCTATCCCGCGAATAATTGAATACAAACGCGAACCTGCGCCAAATGTCTCGAAAGTGTAACGAGGGCGTCACACATCAACACCAAATGGTATTAACACGCCCACGTGTGTGTGCGCGCGCGCTTGAGAATCATAATAATAACAACACAGGCACCGAAGAATTAAATTATTGCACGGATGCCGTTTAATTATTTCGTACAATTTCAAAGAGCCACCTTGATTCTTTACACCGATGGAAAGCTCCGAATCATGAGTGAAATTTTGAAACGATCCGAGTTATATTTCAAAATATGCGTGTAATTAAGCAAAATTTTTCACCTCACAACGTTGTCATTCAACGCTCGAATTTTCACTGCAATCTGTTACGCCTTTTCCACTCGCATTCAACTCTAGCCATTTTGCTTTTATGCAAAACTACTTAATATTCAACAGCTGTGTTTAAACAATATCAAGATAATCACGGGTGTACGTGTGTGTTTGTGTCTTTTTGTGCTTTTACCCTTTCTTCGTTGTTTTTTCTCTCCCATTTTCGACAAAATAAGCCGCGCGCAAGCTTACAAAGCCTCTCTTTACGACCGCAATTGTTCGCTCTTGAGCGCGCCTCTCGCATGCATAGGCGAAAACGTAAACCACACATTGCCATCAGCAAAACCGCAGCTGCTATACACACTGGCAGCACAGGGTTTATAAGGTATACTGCGCACACACATACACGTACGTCCTTACGACAATAAGAATACACAGTGTGGCACACACACGTACACAGTACACACACTATGCATGGCCGTTCTCGACACCGGAGCCAAGTTCAGGGAGAGGAGCGGTCGTTGGAATGAAGCTTCTATAGAAGTCTAAACAGAATTAAAGCTCCGTCTCTAATCCATAAGAAGAGAGCCGCGCGCGAACAAGCGACGATATAAAACCTGGCCCAAATTAACGAGCGCGACTGAACTGACAATTGAAGAATTGTCCGTGCGAGTGCCTCTTTGGGGAAAAGGTCAGAGTAACGCTGGCCTCTCCCTATCAACTGATTTTGATGTCATTCGTTTTTGTAATAAAAAATGTCAGACGGAGAAACGTCGTCTGCTATGTAGCCCAAGTATTTAGGCATTATTGTCCCTGAGTACGCCCGGGAGAGATTTTAGGGATTATTTCAGATGAGATGATTTTCAACAGAGAGCCGAGATTGATCTTTCTGAATGCCTACTTTAACAACTGGGCTGAAATTCACTTTTCCAAGTTTGCTCGTTTGCTGTTAATTATTTATTTTAATTTCATTCTTTGGGATTACAATGTGCCTCTTTCTCCGTAAGCCGTCTTTATGGCGGAATTTCTTTATTTATTCATATACTCTTTGCGTAAGAACACGAAGCTTCGCAAACTTACACAAGGAAACCATACGGCATATAGAATCTTACAACAGTACTTTCAAAGTCTATTCACCTAGCCAAAGTAAATAAAGTACATAAATTAACTTTAGCATGTGCAGCTCCACTGATTATGAAGTTCTGATAAATTCCAAAGTTCTTCGGTGATATATGGATTCTCGGAAGCAAATACAGGTGTATACTCGTACATCGGACTGTAAATAGAAGAAACGGGGCTTTCAAAGTATGAGTTTCATACATGCGAACCATAATTGCCTCCATCCAACCCTTCAACTCTCTAGTATTATAAAAATATTTTTAAATTATACGCCCGAGGCTTTTTAAAAATTACACGCCGAACAGACATTTAATATGCACAATGTTTGCGTTACGATGGAATATTCAAGATTGTTAGATGCGTCGAGCTTTGATAGGTATTGACTCAAGGAATATTCTTCGGTGCAAATTTATGCATCGATTTTTTGAGCTGTGTTCTTTGATAGATAATGCATTCCGAGGCGTTGCTTTTGTAAACAACTTTGCCACGATGAATCTGTGTGACCATGAGTCGATCAACTTCTCGTTCAATTAACAAAGGATTTCGGTTTGTTAATTGGCTTCTTTGTCAAAACGATAATGACTAGTTAAGTAAGTTTGGTTTGGTTCAATGTTTTAGAGATATCGTTAACGATCAAAGTTTCTCTTAATTGAAATCGACGAGTTTAGTCAATTTTTAAGGGCCTGACGTGTTTGTTTCAATTGATTTTCAAGACACAAATCTTCCATCAAAAACACACAAACTTTTAAATGCTAAGCTAATAATGTTACCATTACTTTTGTTATTCTAGTCAAACAAGATTCAAACTTTGTATGATTAGCTTCAATCCGTTGATCCGTTATACAAGCAACTTCTAATATAGCTAAGCTCGTTCCCTGATTCAGCTTCAAAGAAGCCAAGAGGTACACTATTCTCTGAAATTGAATAATCTCGAGCAAGTCAATTTTTCTCTTTTTCTTAGATGAGTCGGGGCTCATTATGTATGTCGTGAAAGTTTCATTGCGGTTGTAACAAATGTCCCTACTTGAAAAATACACTAACTGTAAACATTTGATGCATTCGTCGCGACTCTCGTTTCACAACTTTTTTTTTAAGAGACGACGATGCACTTACAACTCAACCCCTCTGTCATTTATAATTCATTCATTCGCCTCAGTGAGTTGTGTCTGGGAAGAAATGCAAGCACGAGTGGAATCGATGCTTTTTGACCCTATTATCCATAGGAATTTGAGTGGCTTCCTATTACAAACTTCACGATTACCATTTAAGGTCAGTCAAAGTATTAGTCCGTAAGCTTCGACTTGCACGATTCTTTAAAATAATTAATTGATATAAATTCCGAGTAATTGCTACTTTAATATCAAAACGTCCTTGTAGAGTTGGCTTGCACGAGGGCACAAAGTACTCATCTTTTGACAATAATTCAGATTCTTCACATTTTTTCCCACCTAAAAAACATCAGTCGAATAATTCTTGAGAGACGACGATCTCGGTGACAAGACGAACTAGTATAGAATGTGAAAGTTACTTTATATTTAAGACGAATCACTGCTAGTTGCAAAAAAAACGGTCGTACTTGTCGACGAAATTTCTTCTTCTTTACCACTTTTAAAAGTTCTATGAAAACTTTCATATCTCCGACTAATGATCTTTCACGTTTTAATTCAATGAATTCGCCTCTGGGTAGAAGAACAGTATAACTTCATTTCTTTTTTCCTTTTTTTTTTTTGCTTTGAAAATGTGACGATTCCGCAGACAAACGAGATGACTGCATGAAAGGAAAGGAGGCGCGAAATACGGTATATTTATAATTGTAGTTCTTTGGCAATTAGCTCAAGTAACCTTTTTGCGAAGACCGAGTTAATTAGGTAAAAGTATCTTTAAAAGTTACACGAGAGCTCTTTTAAAAATTGAAAATTTATCCTAGCAGTTGCATTGGAAAATGTCTTTAATAAAACACTAAGATAATGGCCATTAATAATAAATATTATCTTTGTCGTGTTCATTCAGAATAATCTGCCATTGGATCGAGCTTCGTGCGGTTGTCCAATCATCAATAGAAAATCTAGATCCAGACAAAGATCGAGATCCAATAGACGTCCGCCCAGTAACATTGGAGCTATGTGCTTGGACAATGTGCTGCAAGATAACGAGACTGAAAAAAATCCAACTTGTGGCGGCGAGGACGAGTGCCACAATTGTGGCGAGCCTTTGACGTTATTGAGTGACGACGATGATAGCACAGAATTATGTTGTAAAACGGGTAAGTTATTGAGAGTCTTTTTAAATCGATAGAATTGAGTCAAATTTGGATACATTTTTCAAAAATTTCAAGATATCGCGTCCTCCACATTTTAAATTTAAAATAACACTTGCACTGAATAATAAAAAAATGTGAAGTTTCAGTGATTCACTACCCCTAGTAGAAAAATCAATGTACGATCAGACTCTCGTAACGTGTGTTTCAGACCCAAGCTGTACATCCAACAAGAAAGACCAGGCAGTACTGGCCAAAATACCAAGACCAAAGGGCTGCGACAAGAAAAGCAAAAAGCAGAGGAAAAAGAGAAAAGGCCATTCGTCGAAAGAAGCACTTGAAGCGTCGTCGTCGCTGGCCGACGGCGGCAGACGACCCGAAGTCGCAATTACAAGTGGGGAGCTCGAATTCGCGTCGAAAAACTGCGATAGGCTGCGTAGCTCGACGAGCACATGCTCGGATTGCACTTGTTTAAGGCATAACTGCTGCTGCGAATCTTTCGATTGACTTGCTCTATTTGCTTTGGCAGCGCGAGCAGCTAAAAGCTTATACACTCTTCGAATTACACAATCCGTGCAAAATAAGATTTCATCCATCGATATCATCCCCCCAGCAACATGCACTGAGTCTCTTTCATTCGATTTTTCAACCTTATTTCTAATTAGTTCGCTTTATCGATTTACCATTGAACCGTGGGTTAATTAATAAATGAAAACCGATATAGATGTGCTTTACAAAAGCATTCCGAAAGCGCACATTCCAATTGGAATTTTATTGCTACAGAGAAGCCTTTGTGAGTTAATTATTCTTAAAAGCGTTTCTAATAATCAATAATTTCTTTTTATCTCATTTTTGAGTGTACAGCGTGTGCGACAATCCTCTCCCCTTTTTCACTCCGATGAAGACGCACACTGGATTTTACAAAATATAAACCCGTTATATGCTTTTTTCCAACTCAGACGAGAGAGGCATTAACGAGCCATAATGCTCAAATCCAATAATATAATCCTCGTATCATATGTACACAAATTATTGGATATTTCTTACTGCGTTGTGAAAAGCTTTCACGGAGTGCATATTCTTCTTCGGTTACCGTGAAAATATACACGACCATAAAGGTATTGTTTGCATCATATACATTCAGGCTGAACATGAAAGCTAATTTCGCTATAGTTTACTTATGATTTTGATGAGAGCAAAGTCAATTCAAAGTATCAAAACATCCAATCTATTATTCTGCTCAACTCAAAGTTAATGGTATTTTAACATAAATATATTGGACAGATATATGCCCCGATACAGTCGGTATTCAGGTCCTTTTTGAAAGCTTCTTTGTAAAGAAAGTAATTTTCTATCGTAACATCGTCAAAAACACTCGTCGTTTTTTATTTAAAGTACACGAGTACATTTACGTCATGACAGCACCTGAGAGGTTGATCTTTGAAAATTTAAATAAGAGTAATGTTTATGATGAAACTTGTTAATTTCATTTTCCGAGTCAGATCGAAAACGCATTTAACTGCACAAAATTATTACTCCGAGATGATTCATAAATAATCATCTCCATAAAAAAATTAGCTGGAAGTCAATAATCGAAAATGCTTCTCTGCGGTCAGTAAATCAAATTAATACACGAGGTAAGCTTGATACGTATCTGTGCATATTAACTATAAAACGTTGAGGTGTTTGTACCGTTTAATTATTAACGTAACATTGGTATTCGACAGCATCAATGCAGGTAAAAACGTTACGTAATAAAATGTGATTAGCTCAGGAGAATTGGAAAACTTTTCGAGTCGAGAGCTTTCGATACTTTCTAATGGTAATTTATCCGAATGCAGTAGTGTAATATTTTTCATTGCTTAATTTGGGATTATGATTCACGAATTAATTAATGTCTTGATCCATTAATTATCAGCGTACGTGTAGAGGTTTATGCATCTGCTGCTAATTAAACATCTTTGATGGAACCAGCGAAACTTACGTAAAGTTGTTTTACAAAAACGAGAAAATTTACAACAGTTTTCTCATTAAAAAAAGCTTTGGATGCAATCTCGTTAGACATCTGCCGCTTTAAGAGATTTTGGAATAAGTATACGACGTAAAAACACACGACGCGGTGGCAGCGCAAAGATAAATTATCCATGGAGTTGTGCAGTTGGTCGCTTAATTACGCGCAGCACAGAGAGCACAGGGGGCGTCGATTTTAAAGCACACCCACTCACACATCAGAGGAACCAAGAGGAACACGCGAGCTGCCTCCAAGTGGCTAATATGCTCCATACGGTCTCATCAAAGGAAAAATATACGAGTGGGTAAGATATATGCTCTCGGTGTAGGTAAGTTGGCAAGGTGGTACTCACCGAACGTTAGCGAGGGTGTGGCGCCGGGATCGGAGGTTGTGATAACCCCTGAGCTCGCCGATGCTGCCCTGCTCGGCCTGCATTCTCGCCTGTGCCGTGGCCGCGGCGCTGGCGATCACGTGGTGCTGATGTCCGGTGGCACCGGCCGTCGTGACGCTTCTGCGTGAGCGCCAGCCAGTCCTGCTGCTACCTCCGCCGCCTCCTCCTCCGCTGCCGGCAGCAGCACCTCCTCCTGTACTCGGTGTCGGAGATTTTTTCTGGTAGAGTCTGCAAAATCAACACGAGCCAGACGTCATCATTTTTAATACATCACGGATCCGCACGCACCGACGCGCTCTTTTGCGGCGCTCTCGTCGTGTAGGTATATGCACTACGGTTTTCGTTTCTCGCTTACTTCGGCATTTAGGAAAAAAAAATGTCAAAAGGTGTTTTTTTCTCGTGTAAGGCCTGGAGTATTTAAGAGTTATAGAGACACATTTACATGCACGTTCGTATATTGGTCTTAATTAGAGGAAATTAACAGGCTTGGAAACCGTTTACAGGTTTCAGAGAGTCATGCTGTACAACATTTATATAGATAAATTAAAAAATTCCAGTGTATTAAATAAATTCTACATGTATACTTATTCTAGCTGCTTTTGATCAGCGCTCACATATCATCATTTTGAACTTTATCTCAAATTGTATTAAATCTCAAATAATCGTAATAAATCGCGATGTAATGCTTGACATGGTAGGAAAATTCCAGTACCAAACGCTGCTGTATTAATCGAAATAATTAGTCTGACATGTAACGCGCAACGCAAACGCTCGCGTCCAAGCGAATTTCAAAAAGTATTCAAATTTCCTGGCTGGCGCGATCGATATCTTCTACATCGACGAATCAGAATTTGCGTCACGTCATAGCGTCGGAGCTTCTCGCCTCAAAGTAAGTGTGATTTCGATATTGGCTTTCAAAAACGTGTTATGTATCCGTGTGCGACCGTCGACGCGCATATCGTGTACACATACTCGCAAATAAGAGCAAAATGTAAAAAAGGTAGGAGGGATTTGCAAAGAAAAATCCAATTACGAGAGGAATCCGCAGTGTTCGCAAATTTTGCTTTCATAACTACCTTTGTGCTTTTGCACACATTAATGCAGAGCAACGTCATTTTTTTGCTCCTTCCGCCGAGCTAGCTCGCAACTGCTCATATAGGGGTCATAGATAATTGACGCGAAAATTGAAAATTCCGATGAGAAATCAATGTAAGCAATCCTCGTCCCCGGAGTAAACAATCCAATAAAAGAGATTAGCACGGTAAACGCGCGGAGAAAGAAGAGAGAGAGAGAGAGTGAGAGAGAAGAGCAAGAAAGAGAACAACAACCATCGACAGGCTCGATAACGGCGGCAGAAAAAGTAATTCTTTCGCGCGGCACAGGCGCTATTAGGAAAGAATTAGTGGATAAAACAACACAAAAAGACACAAAAAAATACAATTATCGTGAGGATTAATCGAGCTGAAAGCTTTTATACTATGACTTCTCAGAGGCACAGGGGTATAAGCAGCGAAGCAGGAGCGTGCCAGTCGAACTAGGCGCATAAATGTTGAAAAGGCCCAAGAGAAGGAGAAGCTTTGCTTCGACCGAGGACAGCAGCAGCCGATATGGATGGAACGAGCGCGCGAAAGCAAAGAGGCAGAGAGAACGTGTGTACCGATGCATTCAGTTATAGGTGTTCACAATATCCGGCAAATAGATTGGAGAGCACAGTCGGATAATCGGGAAATGAGCTAAGCTGAGAGAGAGAGAGAGAGAGAAAGCTCACAAGCTCTCTCGCTGCCAAGGCCTATATTTGTACCTCGGGGGCGTACATTCGCACAGGAACACATACATACACACACACACACACACACATAGCCACGTCACATATATAGCTGCATTGTCTTATCTTCTCAAGCACAAACGCTCCTTTAATAAGAAGACAGTACCGTTGAGAGACGTGAGCGTTTGTATGTGTGTGCGCGAGCATAAACATAAGACATCTGCAATGGAGTGGCAGTCGCGCTCACCCCTCTGCGCTGCCTCTTGCCAGTCGCGCAGATCGAAAAGCTCGCTCCCATCGTATTATATTCATATTCATAATATATCTGAGTAAGTCGCAAGCTCTCCTTCATATTGCCGCGCGTGCACGGCAACGACGGCGACGACGACGAATTTCCCGCTGCGTGGCTTTAGATAAATGCCATAAAGCGCGCCGTGTGCTCGCTCCAACGCGTATGTGCGGCCTCCTATCGCGAGACGACGACGATGACGATGACGTGCATGAATACCAAATCGACGAAGAAGTGCACCCACGCATCAAAGACGATGTATTATAAGCGCGTATACGATCGAGCTAGGGATGTATTTTTTTCGTCTTATAGTCATCCGAAATTGCTCATGCTACTGCATGCATTTACTCTTCAAATTCAATCAAACATTTTCACGTCTGTGTACGCTTGCAAATGTTTCGCATAATTCGGCGGCATACTTCAACAGGCGTGAAAAAATATTAAATACCTCGGGTTCAGAAAAACAAGAAAGAAAATTCGTGGTTTTACATTATTCGACGTATGAAGAAATAAGATACTCAAGATTGTATTAATGAGCCAGTGGACAGGTTGATAAATTTCATTAGTAAAATGGTTGATAAGTCGCTCACTTGATGGATGAGAGCTTATAGTTGGATTGCTTAATGGACAAGTCTCCGAATCGAAGCATTAATCAAATTTCAAGTACTTTTGTCGTCGAAAAAATGTTAACATTGTACGGACACACGCCTATTCATACTAAGTAACAGCTCACGTATACACATTTGCATCAAACATCTTGATGTTAGAGTTCACGACGCAAAATAATCTCTCAACTATTCGACAAGTCAGCTCAAGAGATCATTTTTATCTACTTTCAAGTCTTAACAAATCTTACAAAGCTCAAACGTAATCTAACTTTAATCAACAGTTGCCTAGTTTTTTAATAAGTCATCCGTGGTATAATCAATAGAAAAATGTTAGTTGAATTATACTACTGAATAACATTGAAAAGATTTGTTAATTAGCGAATAGTTACAACATTTAATTAACACTTAAAAAAAAATGAAAAAATCAAATTTTCAAATTAATGTTATAGCTTCAACGAAATTGATTGAGTAAGCGAAACCTCATTGAATTTTGCACATAATATAGTTTAGGTTAGACTGCATAGCGGCAACCAAGATTCTCTACGATCCATTGCAACGGTTTGTGGCTCAACTTGTTCACGACGTTCACTTTCAATAACTTTTTCGTCATTGACATTAAATAATGTCTCCACAATGTTATGTTAATCGTATCAATTATTGCAAATAGTCTGCAGAGAAGTCATTTCATCTTTTTTGGCTACATTTGGATCCGCGACTCAATGAATAGTACTCTTTCATAAGCATACTGTCTACTCCAGTAATTCTCGAAATCCATGATCAGTCACTAAATTTTTTCGGGCCGGAAGATTTTTTGAAAATCTGGATATTCGCCAATTACTGATGATTTCGCTTTTCTTTGATCTTCAAATCGACTATTTTCTTCAATCTGGTTAATTTTTGTTATTGATGAAGGGACGAAATCGTTTATAATTTGGAACATTTAAGTTGATGTAAGAATTACTTATTGTGCTCCAAGTTAGTTATCAAGTATTAGAGAACACGAATATGAGTCTCAGATTCCAAGCGTTCAACATAAACGAAAAATTCGGAAGAGATATTATACAGTAAAATGCTCACATAAAGATATAAACATAACCAGGTATCACTAAAAACATAAACAAATCATAAAAAACAATAATAATATTAAATAATAATAATTTACAAAATACCAAAAAATAATTTTCTTTTTTTTATTTTTACATTTTTTTCTACTTTTTTTTTACAAAATTGTTTTTCTACTTTACCAACGAAATAAGCTAACATTAACATCAATTATGAAATAGAATCAATAATAGGAATCGAGTCTATCTATTCAACGGCGGAAAAATTATAATTTTGAGTTATTTAGACAACGTCGATAAAAAAACAATAACTTTTAAGATGACTCACGAAAATGAACTGGGATAATTTCATTTCTTTCCCTTTAAAAGTTAAAATTACCATCTAAAATATTGTAAATTTAACAGCTTCAAGAAATCTGCATGTGCGACCAAAAACAAGAAATTTCGATTACGTCAAACAAAGTTGTCACAAAAATTCTCTATCTTTCAAGTTGCCACTCCGAATCGATCCGGGATTATTTTATTGTTTTTGTTAAGAGCAAAACTACCTCTGATGAAAGATTTAAACTACGGACACAAAAATTGTACTTTTGAGAGTGATATGAATTACATTTGTGCAAAAATCAGAATAAATTGATTTAGTTAAACATTAATAACTTGTAAATTCTCTATATCTTTCGAGTTTCCACTCCGAATCGATCCATGATAATTTTGTCGGTTTCTCCGGAGTAAAAACTACTGTTGACTAAAATTATAAGCTGCGGACACGAAATTTGTTAATTTGAGAGATTTAGGAATTTCATTTGCGCGAACGATAAGAATAAATTTATTTTTTCATAAATTGATATCTTGTTAATTCTCTATCTTTCGAGTTTCCACTTCGAATCGTTCCGTGATAATTTTGTCGGTTTCTTCATAGTAATAACTGGAGTGCGAAGCGCGCACTTCAATATAAGAAAGTAATGTGTTCAAGCACTTGCGGGTACCGAAAGAGCCATCTGTTGGATTACATTTAATTTATTCAATGATCGGCCGCTTATTTCTCGCAAACTAGAATAGGTATTCGTAGTTCAGCATAGATGAAATACAAAATTTATTTTTTCTTATGAGAATCATTATCGAATAGAGTGTTTCGAACGAAAAAGATCAATTAAGTTGCGAAAAGAGAATATCGAGAAATCCAAGTGCATAAGGCATATTAATTAAAATAATCAGTCATTCACTCGACAACAATAAACAACTCTCATGAAATAACACATTTTATTTTCACTTTTTACTAAGATTATTAAAAAAATCTAAAAACATGATAAAATTAGACTTTGCATAATCAAGCTCTCGAATAATGTAATTCTCATACGTTGG
Source organism: Trichogramma evanescens (assembly GCA_902732785.1). Lineage (NCBI taxonomy): Eukaryota > Metazoa > Arthropoda > Insecta > Hymenoptera > Trichogrammatidae > Trichogramma > Trichogramma evanescens. The sequence goes on from CACVKI010144024.1 coordinate 36,787, forward strand.
GATTTAGGCGAATGATGGGCTATGCAGTATTGAATTTTGAAGCTTAAATACTACCTCATAATACCCGAATGCTATATATAACAGGCGTGTGCTCACGCACAGCCGCACTGCAGGACTGAAATTTTTCGGGAGTAAGCAAAATTTTCCCGAGAACAGACAAGTTATGCGTTTACCATTGCAATAGCGTGCGGCTAGAGAATTTTCTCACGAATTCGCGCGCGCGCGCGCACGCTCGATTATGAAATTTTTCGCTCGCAGCTGTTATTCGCGATTTTCCAGTTTGTATTTTATGCGGGCACACGATTCTATTTTTACTCCGCGTCTATTTTTACAATTCTCATAATGTGACTTTATTACATTGACTTATTTTTTTCATACGACGTTATAGTAGGCAAAAGGTTAGTGAAAAAGTGCCGTTTCTTTTTTTTGTGGCAACAAAACAATTCAACTCGATGCGACATGTCTCTAGCAGTTATGCAATTCTTTTTTTCTCCTTTTGGTATAACATATTTCAAAATGTATGTTCCGACGTCTCCGAGTGTGTCTACGCGCAGGAACGTCTTCGTCAAAATGCAATAATTCAAAGGAAAACGTAAACTTCAGACTTGTACAAATGACAAAAATCACAAGTTAATTCGCGAGGAAATTCCGGGTTTTTTTCTCATACCATGTATCACACAGAGACAACTGTCGAATTCGAACAATTTTCGAGAACGGGTAAGAAAATTAATTTTACAAAGCAATTTATTCGAATCGCACAAACTCGTCGGAGAATCATGTTCATCATTAATTAATTCGAGCAGGAGTTACTTTTTCGCAGTTTCAAGTACAAATGACGCGCTGCGACGTTAATCAGTTGCGATTATGCAACGAGCGCGCGCGTAATTATAAATCATTTGACAAAACTGAGATTTATCATCGTCGTTTCTTCTCCTTTTTTTTTCCTTTTGTCAGTTTGAAATTATAAGTTTAATAATTAGCTCGCTATAATATTACGCGCGAACGGCTCGGGCTCGACTCGGCGGCCTCGTGTCGGCGCGCGCGCGCCCAACCAACGGGACAGATCGATATCGCACGGATTATCAAATTAAACGTATTTAATAATGTATGCGCGTGTTTGTAGCGTGCAGTACAACGCCGCGCGCTCGAGTGACGCTCGCATTTTGCAAAAATAATCCCGCGGAGAATTATTATGCGCTCGACGCGTCACAGGCGCATTTTCTCGCGCACTCGTGAACTCGCGACAATAATCATTGGCGGTGTGTGTAAAGCCAAACAAAGATAGAGAGAGAAAAAAGATTCCAGTTTCGCTGGAATTTCGCAGCGAATGCGTGTAGAGCTAGCTCGAACGAGCTAGAAAAACGACGAAAAAAAAAGTCTAAAGATCCAGTTGTGCTATATAATGTCGGAATATATAGGCAGTACACGTCGACGAGCGTCGACGATATAGATAATCGCGCGCTCGCTGCGTGTAACCGAACGAGCGACGCGCAATGTGACGTGCGCGATCTATATGTAAAGGTAAGGTAAGGCGCAAACACACATGCACTGCCGCTGCTCTGCACTGCACTATACGTATACAACGTACGTATATACATTGACACTATGAGCACACGAGGTGTACCGTCGACGTCGACAGGCGGAAAACACGATACGTACATATCCGCGCGCTCGCGAGTATAATACACCGAGTCAGCAGCAGTACGATGGCAAAAACAAGATGTATTACACACATACACAGGCGCACACGGACGGACGATAGCAGACACGACGATCGCGACTATAGTAGCGGAGTATACACACATAAGACTGCATCTTCGCGTCACTTGCGTAATAGTATCTAATGATACTCTAGCCGCGCGCGATGCGTCGATCGCGGGCTCTCCGACGAGCAGCAGCACGACGACGATACGAGCTCGCAAAAAAAAGAAGCAAAACAAAAAATAAGACACGCTGCAAACTGTGCAAACGGGTTAAGTGGATTTGCGAATTGCTTTATATCAATTGCGAGAGATTTTACCTGCGAAGCGATCGCGCGTCAAGCCCAAGATGTCCGAGAAACGCTCTCGAGCTCGCTCGTTAATTTTTGATATTTAAATATTTAGTTGAAATTAAACGAGCTGATCCGTGAGAGATTGTGTGACTGCAACCGTGACGACTCTAAATAAAGTCGCACTCGAGCGATGGATTACAATGAGCAATTTGACAGCATGATCGACGCAACACTGTTTAAAGCCGAACGACAATGACTCGCACAGGTATACTACAACTATTAAGTGATCAGTACTCGCACATATGTTGCACTCGTTGCACGCACCAAAGGGCTAGATTTCCCTAATGGACGCACTGCCTTGAATTGGCTGGAGAGAGAGTTCCATTCAAAGTTGACCGTGCCGCGCGAGGCCTGGACTTTATACTCAGCGTTTCAACTGCGGCGAGACGATATTTATATAGTAGCGAAACTTGGAGCACTCCTTTGAGTCGCGGCCGATTAGTGCACATACAATTGTACGCGCTCATCAAAAGAGATCAGGCAGAACTAGCGGCTCTTTTTATCGTGCATAGTTTGGGCTAGGCTTACAAATTATTGCAGATGCGACGGCGGCGGTATGTAATACACAATGCGATTGCGGCGAGACCTTGAAGCATCTCGTCTTTTTTTATTCTTCGACCGTTTCAAGTGGTCGGGGATCGGATTTCGTTGGCTTCAGAGTGCGTGCGATGCGTCGTTTGATCAACGAATGATGCCTCTTGCTTGTGAGGCGCTTTATTTTTGACCATGGTCTCTCTCTGAACACATCGACTCAAGCTCATTCATTTTTTAATGCAACATGCAACCTCCTAAACTCTCTTTTCTTCATAATCAATTTAAATGAGCCATCCTCTGCTGGTAAATATTATTCATAATCATCTTTTATCTTTGAAAATCAAAGACTGGACCTCACATTACCCCTCAAGCAATCTCAGTGTCGTTCCACCATCTCTCACAAACTCACTCATCATCGCCGAGAGGACTTTACACGCATACTTCTTATTTCAATTCAAATTTATATTTTGTACTTGCGCTCTTTCTTACAACGTCCCGGTTGGTAGAAATGCACAAAGCTAATAAGGTCCTAATGAGCAAAAAATGACCATTACCAAATGACCAGTTTTGACAATTTTATCAATATAATTATGTTATAATTATTGAGTTGAACCAATTTAAAAACGATGAAGGCATTCACCACTAGATGGCGAATACCTTTATCTCAAAATCTGCAAGTGGAAAAGTAAAAATAATTGTATAAGTCAGATGGTGATTTTAATGGAGGTATATATAAAATCCTCTATGTTCCAAAATGCAGCCCACTTCTCGTAAATTTCAGAGCAAACCGTTGAAGCTACAGCAGAATGGTCACGTACACTTTTTCAGAACATCAATGGTTACAAACACAACCTCAGGAGAGATGATTGAAGCTTTAAGTCACTCTTGATGAGTATAAGTTTTATGGTGCAAATCACAATAAATAATTTAAAATAGGAAATTCAGTATGCTTAAGCGTTTGTGCAAGGTGATCTATGGGTTCGATCGTCTCGTTCGAAGTTGTGTTTGTGATCATTAATGTATCAAAGAAGTGGATGCCACCCTAGTACTCTGGCTCAAACGGTTCGCTCTTAAAGGTACGACGAGGGTGGTGCATTTTTTAAGAAAATTGAACTCCAAAAAACGGAAAAAAAAAAAAAAGTAATCACGTAAATTATATGAGACAGGCTCACGAAAAGAGCTGTATCTCAGTGAGAAATTAAAATTTTGGAGTTTCGAAAAATGCAATGGAAAAAGGAAAAACGTTTTTTTCAAAAATGAGATATAATTTTTTTTCAATTTTGAAAAAGTTCAACGATAATTAATTCTAGCATCCACTACTAGATGGCGAACACCCTTATCTGTAAATCTGCAAGTGGCAAAATGAATAAATTGTATAAGTAGAAGCGAAAGTTTTGAAAAAATTAAGATCGATATTCGCCAATCAATGAATGCCGACGCGTGGCCGTCATTATCAACAAGCTACAAATAAAAGTTTCTCTCTTTTTCTCTGTCTTTTTCACTTGTGCGCCAACTGCAGTGCACGCACAGTTTCAGGTTACATTTGGGTGAAGGCTATTTTCCGCATCATCAATGCTCAACAACTTGATAATACACAGAGTGGAGTGCGAGAGAGAGTCGAACGTCGGAGCTTCGCGCAGTGCAGTAGGAATGTCGATAGACCGCACGCGCGAAAAGTTTCTCCATGCCACGCGCTATTATGCTACTATACCGCTGCTGCTGCTGCTGGTGCTTCTGCTCGGGCGCTGCACTGTGTGCGCCCGATGATTCTATTAATAATCCCTTTTCATCGGAGAAAAGTCCGATCCCCGGCGCTCGGCGAGAGGCCGATCGATGCCTCCTGCGCTGCACACTGCAGTTGTACAAGTGAGCGAGGGACTCGCACACTATGTGCACTGTGTGTGTGTGTGTGTGTGTGTGTGTGTGTGTGTGTGTGTGTGTGTGCGTGTACGTGTGTACAAGTGTGCAGTGCATCTCGAGCGCGGTGACGGCGGCGGCGTACCGATGTGTCGATATATAGCATACTTGAGCGCGCGACAGAGCTAGCCGGCTTGAATCTACAATACGAGTCAATATACGGACTAGAAGCTCTATATCTGATCCGCGCCCTCTTCCCCCCCCCCCGCTGACTCGATGGCCGGCTTTGAATTCAATTTGACTTGAACTGCATTTCTCTATCGTACGTAGCGGTATAGGATAGTCGTCGCTCAGCTGTCAGTCAGCTATTACGGAGAGAGAGAGAGAGAGAGAGAGAGAGAGAGCGAGCGGCTTTTCGCTCGATCGACGAAATGCGTCAGTTTTACTTTGATGGCAAACAAAGTAAAGCCGCATTTTATGCGGCGCGCGCGTCTACTATGTAACCAAGCGCACGCACTGCACGTATACTACATAACTGCTGCAGTGTTTTCAGTCAAAAGTCCACATGTCGCGTGAGTAGATGTACTAACTCACTCCGAGTTTTACATTGTCTACGTGTACATCATGCGCGCGCGTTCGACGCGACTGTGTGTGCACAGCGATGTGATATACAATCTTCTTTTTTTTTTTGCTTTCTGCTACCGAGGCAAACTATACGCGGCCAGTACACAAGTTAAGCCGAGAAAACACGATGCCGCGCTCGCGCCTGTAAAATCGTTAATTTAACGTTCGAGAGTGAAATTATACGCAATAAAATGATTTCTTTACGGCTTGCTGCCGCTATACGTACAGACGCGCTCGATGCGCGAGGGGCCATCGTCGGTGTACACTAACTCGCGCTACTGCTGCAGCGTTGTGCTCTCGGTCGTTTCAAAACGGTAACGTCTATTTAAATCTTCGCGGGTAATGCCGCAAAATGTATACTCACGTATCCGCGCGAGCTGCTCGCAGCAGCCACTGACAGTCTAATGAATTGAGTAAACAGCAACAGTAGCAGCAGCAACGGAAGATGATGCGGTCATGCGTTTATATACGCGTATATTAGACGACATAAATAAAAGAAGATGGGGGCCACAGCAGATTAACCATCTGACATGTAAACGTCACGCATCTCTTATAAGACTCGCAAGCGCACGAGGAGATTTGCCTCATGCGAATTCGCTTCGAGCATGTAAGAGAGAAAAAGAGACGCGCTGCACAGTTTATACGGCGCGCATACTTGGCCACGCTATATAGAGGAGCTGCATCGTGATGAGCAGCATAACTCCAGAGCCGCAAATATTTCGCTGCAAATGCCTTGATATATCAATTTGAAAAGCGTAATATTAATTTATTATATATCATATATGTATGTTTCTAAACAAATTAAATAGTCTATTACTGAGTACAAAGGAAAATATACTATTGCTAGAAACTAATATCGATCACATGCAACACTGTCTATTATTCGCATTCATAAGGACTCGGGTTACATGGAGTTCGACACCTTCATTTAACACGAGCAACAAAACATCTATGTATTTATATACATCGTATACCATATTCACTATGTACATATTTATACATACGCAGTGCTGTGTATTATATAGATATTGAGAAAAGATATATTTATATGTACTCAATATAAAGAGAAACACACATAAATAGGGGTAGTGGCTCTCTCAGGAGAGGCCTCTCGTATATAATATAAGTTATATATATATCGACAAGCAGTTATACACTCGATCAGCGGGGGAGTATGGACGACACACTATTATTACTCTCTAGCCCTTAATATCTGTAGGATAACATTGTCACTAGATCGCTCTCGAGTGCTACACACACACACACACACATATATATCTATAGGCGTATAGCATAAACACGTAAAGGATCATCGAGCATCAAAGGAGTTAGTATAGTGAGTATACAGTGAACGAGAGAGAGAGGGAATTCAGGCGCTTGTATGCGCGATGGATGAAAATCGAAGTGCGAGAGTGGCTCGAGCTGTTCGCTGCGGTGTAGTATTAGCAGTGCGAAATTTGAAATGGAGCGAAAGCTGCAGCCTGGTCTACAGCAGCAGCAGTAGTATTAGTGCTGCTGCAGTATAAGGTGAATTACGTGCAGCGACGAGAGCGCGACTCATGAGGTCTATTTTATATTTATGTTAGGGGAAGGACGAGATGCATTTTTACCGCGATGCACATACATATAGATAGAGATAAGAAAAAGTGCCAATGAAAATGCAGCGGTGCGAGTCGCGCTGATGTATATAAATAGCGCACGTGCAAGAGAGCTAGTGAAGGTGCACACATCTAGATGCAATAAAGTTAAATGGACGAGAGAGCGAGGTAGAAAAAGAGAAAGAGAGATAAGAGGCGGGTTACATCGTCTCGAGTTTTGTACTTACCGCTCGCGAGTGTTACGACCATGATCTTCGTCGTCCTCCTCCTCAATGTCGTGCAGTCTGGGGCTCAGTCTGTGCTGCGAGCTCGGGCCCTCCTTGCCCTGGCCGCGCTCCTCGTCGTCGTCGTCGTCCTCCTCCTCCTCGTCCTCTTCCTCCTCGTCCTCATCCTCTTCGCCGAGGTACTCGACCTCGAGCTCCTTGGGCCGGGCCGCCGCAGCCTCGTTGGCCTTGGAGTCGCTGGACTCGAGATCAATCTTGAGTACCGGGTGGGGCTGCTTGTGGTGCAGCGCTTGCAGGCAACTCGTAAATTGCGCTTTGGCGCCACTGCCTAGTTCCACCGTGCCCGCGAGCAGCGTCGTGGACTGCTGGCCGCTCAGGGCCGCGCCGGGAGCCGAGCCGGGGCCGCCGCTACCGGCCCCGCCGGTGCACGGCAGGCAGCAAGACGACGCGCCCCCCACCTCTGCGCCTCAACGCCCCCTGCAGGCGCTTAGCACGCGATCTCGACGCACTAATCTTCGCGAAATTTCGCAAGCCGTCGTCGTCGTCGTCGTCGTCGTCGTGTTGGATGATGATTTTGATTGTTCCTGTCGTTTTTCTTTTTTTTTTTATTATCTCTCGCCGACCAAGAGCGAAACACGCCTAGGCAGCTTTTAACGATTTGACGCCGCTGCTGCCGAGCTTCGTGTCCGACGTGGCGTGGCGACGATTCAATTACTTCGGCTTCGCCACCCTCTTCGTCGTGGATAATTTCACGGCTCGATAAGAGCGAGGCGTTCTTTTAAGTGTACTTAGACTATTTATTCTGCTGTGCGCACTTTTCAGTCTTGACCAGTAACGAAGACGCGACGACGTCTATATCGGCAAATATCACGGCTGAGCTTTCGTAAAACATGTGCAGGGGGGAGCGCCGGACGCACGTACGCACAAGTCCGTGTGTGCTTTTGCGCCCGAGTAAACTTAAAAGATTTTTTTCTTGCGAAACTCGTACGTGTAACGCACTTCAGTCTTGGAGCCTTCGAGCGTGTAGCGTCTCTTCTTCTTCTTCTTCTTCTTGTTTTGTTTCCTTAATTCTTTTTATTTTCTACCTAGTTTTGTATGTTGAGCTTGCAGTCCTTACGAGCAAAGTTAGTACCTATATACAAATCACCAGCGATAGACTCGTAGTTTCGAGTTTGTTTTTTTGTTTCTTTTTTTTTCTTTTTACTAGAGAGAGTATAAATCGAACTTTTGTAGCGTTGCGAGATGTGCAGATGGGTGTGTAATAACGACGAAGTGAGAGCGAGATGTGGCTGCGACGAGGCTACGGCGCGTTGCTACGCTGGCAGGACAAGGAGCTCTACGCCGCTGCTACCCACTCATCTATATCAGTCCGGAGATTGACTCGCTTCCCCCTCGAGTCTTGCTGCTGCTGCTGCTGCTTCTGCGGCTACCTCAGCGAGTTAGAGCAAAACGAGATGAAGTAACTGCGACTGTGTATAGGCAATGGCTGCAAAGATATCTTCCTCTATAACTGTGTATAATCTCTCGCTCTCTCGACTCAAACTTCTTCTTCTTCTTCTTCTTCTGCAATCGAGGCAAATCAAGGATCTTCCATTTTCCGAGTCCGAGAGACGTAGCCTGGAGGAGAGACACGAGCCCAGTGGCGCGTGGACCTTGTACATGTACGCAGACGGATATACGAGAAAGAGATGTGCGTTTGACGCCTATTATGATTCCGAGGCTGGACACGGCCGAGGCAGCTCGTCCGTTGTGGGCATCGTTTGCTCGAACGCAACAACCGACAACAAAAACCACTCGCTCTTTTCTTCTTTAATTTCTCCTATTTTTTCCTCTTCTTCTTTTTTCTTCGTCTCCTGACGCTCGCAGGCACCGAGCCCGCTCCGACTGCTTGTATTTTCAGGACTGATGAGTGCGAGCGGCGATCGCAACGCAGACAATGACGCCTATTAGTACGTACTGGTAGTAGTGGTGGTTGTTGTATGTGCGGATGATGCGTGTGGATAGCAGCTTTTTTTTTTAATGGTTTTGTCGGTACTCGATTTTTGTTGTACTTGTAGCTGTTGTACTTGTTGTAGCTGTTGTTGTTGATGATGATATGAGTTACATAGATAGTAGTACATTTTGTGATTGTCGAGCGCAGAGATATGGTCGCAGGCGTGATTTTGGCACTGCACAGAGTTAAAAAAAAAGAGAAGAGACAAATCGGTATATGCTTGTTACAATGAAGATTAATTCATGATCATAGTGCGAGATAGATAATGGACAGACAGGGGGTTGACAGAAGGTTGACAATCAGTTGTTTAACAATCAAATCGTGTGTGTATGTTTGTTATTCGGTCGACGAATTGATGTACGTATTTGTATGATTGACTGATCATGGTGCGGTTAAAAGCGGCACGCAGAACGCCCAATGAATTTATTAACTTTTATGAATGAAAAGGAACCCTGATGTACACTTATAATCAAGCTAAAAAATTTCTTTATCGCAAAAGGTAATAAAAAATAAACATTCAATGGGTTTTTTAATAATTTCATCATAGCCCAGTGAAAAGTTTTCATTTTTAAACTTCGTTTAATTCAGTTTCAGTCGATTTATTATTCAGGAAGAAAAAAAATATATTTCTCGGTTAGAGAAGAATATATCTATTCCGAGCTGCAAGGCAATTTCCATACAACACGGACTTACCTTTTCATTAGGATCGATGACCAGAATAGAAACGCTTAAGAACTACGGGGTGCCCAAGGAAATCTAAATTTTTCAGTAAAACTTACATCCTTGGTAATGTATGGTTGAATATGTAACGCAATGTTATTTTTTCTAGTAAGATCGTATTTTTTAATTATGAACGTAAACAAAGGTAGTGTAAAAAGTATTAAAGATACCTTTTAGGAAAGTTAGTGAATTCGAGCAACCAAATCCACGAACGGACAAAGTCTTGAACATCATTTAACGAACTCTCATGAATATTCAAACTTTATCACGTACTTGGTTTAAATTAGCTAAAATCCGCGAGTATAGACTCTACTATTATGTACCATTTCGCTCTACTCATTCACCTTGTATAGGATAAACCTCGACTCTATGGGTAATTCGTGATGCAAAAAAACTCTTAATTAAAAGAATTCATTCGAGCTCGAGAAGTCGCTGAATGAAGCTCGCGCAAACGTACTTTCATCCTTCGTTTCAATTGATATTTATTCCTTTCACGCGAAAGCTGCTAATTTTTAAAGGAATGAAACAATTTTAACGATAAATAGTATAGCTGCGGGGATAAAGTGTGTTTTCCTTCGGATGTAAAACGAATACCGCGAAGCGACGTTTCGCTGGAAAAGCCAGGCCACGAGGGAGAGAGAAAGAGACAAGGAGAGAATGCTTAAACAGACGAAAGCGAAAATAACGGTAATCCACGAAGAAAGCTTATAAATAAATGTTTTAGGTCAGGCTTTACAGGGGCAGTGTACAAGGAAAATAAACCGTCGCGCGCAGTGTCGGGCGAGACAGCAAGGAGAAAAAAAAATCTCCACGCCAGTGAGGTGAAGTTGACTGTATTTTTCATCGCGCGGAGGGAAAGAGAGAGAGAGAGAAACAGCTCGCAACTCTCAAGTGTTATAGGAATATGATTAAGGACACAGGAGTTTTTAATTAAATTCAGACCGCGCGATGATTGAAATTTGCTCGAGCTGTACTACGTCGCATTCGATCCGCAATTCCAATGCGCCGAGTTATAAACTCGCCGCTCTGCTGTATAACGGCTGTATTGACACATAGAATCACATCGCAAAGATTATTTTTCAATTGTCTAAAAAAAAGTACACTGCATTCGAACTGTCGATATTAGTGAGAAAATCGATCGCTGTAGGGTTTTGGGTTGCAATACAGCGAGTTTAATGCACCGATAGATTCATATGACCACAATTCATGGAAGGCGTGAATCATTGATGATAAGTTTATATTCAGTGGTAAAATTCGGGATCATTGTCGCGTCACGAGCAGTCGAAGAGGCGCATTAAAATTAAACCGTACGAATAATTCAAAAAGTTTACGATGGCTCGCCAACCGACCCGCAAGTATTTCGTTTCGTAAGGCACATCATCGTCGTCGTCGTCGCCGTCGCCGTAATCTTCGTTACTAATGTAATGCAATATCTCTCTCGAGCGCGCGAATATCCTTCGCGGGATGGGGCGTCAACTGTGAAATTAAATCCCTACGACAACAAACTCCTGCAGCAGCAGCAGCACTGCCGAGTTATATTTTGTAATTGCGCTCCTTCGTCATTCGGACTTTTTTAATCTGTCTGTGAGCGCGAATCGCTAATAACCATCTAGTTACAATTTACTTCTACTTTTCAATAAGCTTAATTCACTTGCAAATAAACTTTATGAAGTGTCTTATCTTGAAATAAAATGAAGAATGCTCGAGAGGCTAAAAATATGGAAAAAGCTGTGTTTCCGAATAACAAATGACTCGATCTCGACTGCTTCAATATTTTACAAGCTCTCAATGTTACATGAATATCGATTTCTATTTTAATTAGCTATTTTACAGTATATTTGCGCGCTAATCTGAAATTCCAACTAAATCAACAAAATATTAATGGTTCGTAGATGTTATTAACTTACTAAATATGGCCGAAATTAATTGGCCCGTAAATTAGATTTTACAAATGAATAAAATTTGTTTGGAAATACAATGTCGATGAGAAAGTGCCACGAGCATTGTGAGCTTGCAAAAAACTTTTTTAATTCAAAATTTTCTGCAATTCTTTCTGCTTCCATTATATAATTTTTTTGTTCTTCGCAAGTTTGCTGCTATTTTTTAATTTTTTTTTGTTTAAATATTTGTCCTTTACACTGGAAAAGAGACTGAATAATAGCATGAATTTTGTAACTTAAAAATGACTTCAAACGTCAAGTGAAATGAAATAGCTTTTGTTTTGAGAATTTTATATTTCGACGCGCGAGACAAAAACTAGACTATTTCGAAAACCCCTTAAAATGACTTTGTTTCAAAATACCGACAAACGGGTGAAAATTAAAATTTGACGAAATGAAGAATATTTTATAAAATTATTTTACCGGATTGTGACTACGTAATATTTTTTGTTAAAAAATGGCATCAATCTCGAAAATGCATAATGAAAACAATCGAATGATTTTCGCGACTAATATAATATAATAACGCCGAGGTATCAAAGCACATGAATGTATTCAGAGTCATCCGAAACCTCACAATCTTGTTTTGCAATCGACGCTAGATATGTCATTTTATCATAGTAGTGTAAGCTTATATGCCACGCGTGGTCGAAAGTCGAGTAGGTGTGAGCAATTGTGAAATGCGCATAAATATTATATGCAATCGAGTAAACATCAGCGAATCGCATATAAGCTGTCGTTGCGCTTGTAGAATACGCGCATACGCCGTCGCGGCTTTTATCTGTATTATACACGAACAATCTGAAAGGACATCGAGTTCTCGAGCTGTCGTCGCACCTCATACATCATTTCTGCGCGCACAACTCGTACGTTTTTATGAAAAAAGTTTCTCCAAAGCAATATGGACTTCTTTTCGTTTAATTGACGTGCACGAGGGTGAGCCTTCGTCCGACTCTAATGAATCGCTTCGTTTGCTCAAAAGTCTGCAGCTCGTCTTTTTTTCGTGTCTCGCTCTCTCGCGCGCGGAGAGCACACTTGACGCGAGTGAAACACGTTTTCATCTCGTGGAGGATCGATTAAAAATCGATGCGCTCAATCGTTTCGTTTGTAACCGGCTTTTGAGAGTACTTTTTGCGACACTTATGCCACGAAAGAGCCGGAAAAATGAGACTTTAATTAAATTAGATTATCCAAGCTTTTTTGCAAGAGATCGACAAGATGCAACCGATACTGCGTGCAACGTTTTTTTAATCACCCTCGAGTGCCTGATTTATAGATGTAACCCTCCTCCAAGTAAGTAATCGTTTCTAGTATTACGTAAGATGATCTTACAGATAGCTGAGTATGCACTCGCAGTATCTACGTTACTCAACGCGTCTTGTGCCGTATACGTAAACACAATAATGTAAACGCTCGAAAAGCTCGCAGTTTTCGCGTTGGAAATTTTATTTCATTCCTATTTTCTTTCTCCTCTCTTTATTCGCACGGGACAAGTGCTCACACGAGCAAACGTATATTCACGAGAATGCCAAAACAATAGGATAACGCAGTCGAGTATATTATTTTAGCGAGGGTCTTTTGTTTTGGAAAAAAAAAATTATTTTACGCAGTTAGCGAACTCGAGGATAGTTGGACTATATAACATGCGGGGCAAAGGCTGCAGCAGCCGCAGCGCGCGCGAAGCCCGGCCCCGCGCGTTATACACGAAATAGTCCATTACGCGCAGAAATATCGAATATCAATGATATACGTACGGTGTATGGAGCTATTTGCGTCCATCGCAATTAACGCGGGAAAAAGCTAGAAAGAGTGAAGTGAGAGGGAGAGAGAGAGAAAGAGAATAAACATTCACTCGAGCGCGCGCAAACTTCCTAAAACCGATCGATATACTATGCAGACATTGCATAAACTTCGCATGAACGTTAGGTATACGCACGCTTGCGAGTCCAATATAGGTATAATGCACGTGTAGCCCATTGGCATAATTTATGTTCGGGCGTACATGTATCCTTCGGATTGAAATGAATGATGAAAATGTTGAGCAGTCTCTGAAGAAAGTTACATTCTAATTAACTTACAAGTCCATTGAGAAGGAGAGACATTAATTTGTGTGCGTATGTGCTAAGGCAAATAGTCGAATCAAGTAACGCCTGATTTAAATCTTGTTTATCAAATTGCATTTTAACGAATATTTTTCATAAATTCAAGAAGTCTCAGTTATCGAAGTTTCACCGAGTCATCGAAACAGACTGGTTTAGTTTACATAAATGTTATCAAGAACAATAGAAACTACTCAAAAGCTTCGAATGCAGCAAACTGCTGAGAGAAGCTCGCGGAGAGATATAGAAGTTTCGTTTTTTGGCAACTCAAACGTAGCTGCAACAACATGTTCTGCGAAACTCTCCTCTTATATAGTATCATCGCGAACAAGAGAATTACTCAAATCAGCGCGAAGCTACGGATTAATCAAAATCCACACTTCTACGTGTATATAACACACGTCAGTGGGTAAGATCGCGCTTATTTGTGACGATATTATATTATGTATACGTAGAAAAGAAGTCAACAGCAAGAGCAGCAAGAGCAGTACGCATACAGGTATTATATAATTTGAACAAAATTCAACGCGTCATGTGTCACATACTCGACTAGTCTCAACACTTCGTGTAATCTACTTTTACCACTAAGCCGTTTGAAATCTGAGGAGATTATACGTCGGAAGGGGTTGCAGCTCAAACCTTAATACTAGCCTCGAGTCTTTTTGTTCTTTGTTTGGGGAAAGCAGGGATTCGCCGAGTTGATTTTACAAAATTAACCGCGATTATTCCAATTTGTAAGTATTGCGCTGTGTGGATGCATACCGCGTGCTGGATTCTGGACATTTTCACGAGGGACACGGTATAATTAACCATGTACGTACGCGCGTTCGGACACGGTAATATAAACGACGAAAGCTCCGAATAATATCGATGACGATAATAATCATGTTGACGCTATGAAGTCATGCTTCCTTTACGAATAAATCGATAGCAACGTAATTTTCAGCGTATATTTGAAATATACGTACGGCTATATTGTATCAAGCGCTAATTACCAAGCAAGGGCCTTTCAATTCTCTTCAAGAAAAGTAGCACGATTCAGAAAATTACTATTTGAGTTGAAAATTTAGCAGGTTTTAGGATGGATTCCGAAACTAGAATGTTTCGAAATTTCCAGTATAAAGTATTAAAAAGATTTTTCTCATGAAAAGTATTCCATAGTTCACTAATGAAATAGTTATTTATGCAACAAGTGCCCAAAAGGCGTTTTTGGGCACGTGTTGCATACAAAATTTTATGCAATAGTAAGCGAAAAATACTTTCGTTTTAAACGAGTCATTTTACCGCACACCAGTGTCGAAATGAGGCATTTTACCGCACACCTGTGTCCAAAAACGCTTTTTGCGCACTAAAAAATGTGCGAAAAAAGACATTTTTCGTCATACTATTGCATAAAAACAATTTATATCATCGAACAATGCATGAGCATGCTACAATGATCTAACCCCCTTGAAATTTAATTCAGATTTTTTTTTATGTAAAATCAGAAATTAAAATTAAAATAACCAATACTGAGTTTGTTTAAGGTACTTGTATGTACATGACATTTTTGTTGAAAATGGATGTATAAGTACAGGTTTGTTATTTTTTTTTTAATGCAAAAGTGAACCAAAAAGATTCAATTCTAAACTCAAATTTAAATATTTTGATTGAAAATGAATGTTTTCAATCTCCACCGCTAGATGGTGAGTACCTTTATCTGTAAATCTACAAGTAGCAAAGTAAAAACAATCGTATAAGACAGGAACTTAAGTCGTAATTCGCTAAGCTCGTTTCGTAATGATACATCTCTACATTAGGATACCTTTGGGAGTTTTCCATTACGATATTGAACAAGGCTAATGTTGATTATTGATTTTAATGGTCTTCCTTGACACAACCTTGATTTGCGAAAGCTTCAATTAGAAGTCATGTTTCAGGGCGTTGTTTTTAATTGCAAATAAAAATCCATCCCGTCATTAGCAATCACGTCTTAAACGCGGAAATAAAAACAGAGAATCTCAAGTTCAATAATTTGTTTTCTCACAAATGAATCTCGATCATGCAGTCGTAACGAAGGTATTATTGGTATGAGTAGGCGAAGATAGTAGGAGGCAGCATAACAGCAGCAGCGCAACACGATGGCATCCCGAGCATATGTACGGCAGCGAGAGAGAGAGAGAGAGAGAAGGTCAAGGGTGCCTCCCGCGCAGTACTACACAGTGCAGGCAAGCTACTCCGTGCTTGGCTTCAATTCGCCGTTTCCGGCATGAAGAGCCATCAAACGCCCGAGCGAGGGCAAAAAACACGAATCATCGCGAAAGTGACTCTATGCTCCTGTATACGTATATACATCCATAATATGAACAGAGTAAGAGCGAAGCGGCGAAAGGTAGAGGGAAAATTATGAAAACTTGAATTGTAAAATGTTCATCAAAATCACGTGTATCGCGTGACACTTTAAAGTATAGAAGGAAGTTTGAAATATAAAATTTCTCTCGGAAGCTTAAACGTTACATATGATGAAGCAGAAAATATATTCACCGTGAGCTTTTTGCAATGAAAATACTTTCAAAACAACAGATAATTGACTCACGATTGAAAGTAAGACTTTGATCGTCGGTTTACGGTTACTCGTTTGTAAAATCTTAATTGAAAGAGGCAATCTATTTTAACGTAGACCATATCAAGGAGAAAAGGGAGCCACCACCACCCCGACCGTTATTGTCAACTAAATTCAACTTCGCTTTGTGAGATTTTATCTCTTACATATTACACTATACTCGCGCGTTCCAAGCGCGCATACGCAGTGTGCGTGATGAGCGAAAATAACATCTCGATATAATAACGCATCAAAGTGGTCGTCATCGCGTTGTCGTTGTCGTCGGCGTCGTCGTCGTCGCACCGCCGATGATTTTGTACGTCACGCTCGCTTCATAATACTGCTCGCCTCGCTCAGCTCCAGATCATATTATATACCATGTAGAGCAATGAATTTTACCGACTCTCCAAGATCATGTTCAAACTGCGCATCGTCAACGGCTTGGAATGCCTCATTGGACCCGCGTATCGATCTGCTTTTGTTTTTGTTGTTTTGTTTTCGAAATAAAATTTAATCAAGTTCGCTCGGCAATTTTTTCGAAGTCATTCTGCGAATATTTATTTTTCACGTTTAGCAGTCGCATCGAGTATGAATTTTTATGCTGCAGCGGCGCACGTACAGCAAAAACATTTTGCAAGTAAGATAAAATACGCTTTGAACTTTATAAACACATTATAAACTTTCTTTGAAGGTTTACCTTCGATACACGCATGTTCGTGTCCTTATTATGAAATGTATCGCAACAAAGAAAATGTTTTTTTTTTGTAAAAAAAAGCTGCTCACGAGCAAAAAAGACATCTTCGTTTCTTCGCGTAATTTACCTTTACGTGACTAAATATTTTTTATCGCATACAATTGCGCTACGCGATCAAATCGTTTTATGTCATGACAAGTGCCTCGCATCGAATGTCATCATTTGTAATTTTCATCGATTTATCGCTCGTAAAAAATATAACGATATCGAGCATTTAACGAAGAAAAAGTCGAAAATGATAGGTAATGTTCCGAGTGAGAAAAAAGAGATGAAAAAAAAGAGAATCGATGCAAGTAGGCAAAAAAAAAGACGAATCGGGCAATTATATGTGCGCTGCATTAGGGTCGATCAAAAGCGTGAAAAACAGGCAAGTGGACGGCTCATCCACAACGAAACACACGCGAGGTCAAGTCGGTTTATTATTGATGCAACAGATGGAGAAAAAAAGCTTCGTGAATTTTTTGCAAGGTACCGATGCTCTCACCCGACGGAAAGAGGAGAGATGCTCCCGTCGCGTCCTCGCAACGTACACACATATAAAGCTCACTTTAGTTCGGTAAATAGAATGAACCGCAGAGTACAAAAACAAGATTCACTCCGCGAGTCGTGTGCGTGTGTAATGAATACCGATGCACAACAACGGCCGAGGGAACAGCCCAGTGGAGTGTACATGTGGAGTACACGATAAAGGTTTTAATTATAAAAATGCATAGGAGGTGGAAAAAGCGTGTCACGGCAATTCAATCATACGTATTGCGGCGATGCGCCCGACGTTTTCTGCGCGCGTTTTATATATACGTATATATCGACAAAGCCATGCGCTTGCACGATGAGCACAGGATAAGAATGCGTCGCTCCCAACAGCACAATAGGCGCTTTTCTTGGATCTGAATAATTTAATCGCGTTAGGAAAAAAACACGCAAATTGCGTGAATTATTCAACGAGCCTACATGTGTACCGTCTTTACAATTTCATATATTAAGTCGGATCGAAATTAATGAAAAATTCATCGCTATAAGATCGAGCAACGTACGAACGTTGAAGTGTCACACAGGACGCGCGATCGCGATGTCACGACCGAATTATGCAGGAATGCCGAAAGGAAATAATTCAAAGTCGAATTAGAGTTTTAAATGTGTTTCGCGACGTTTCGGCATGCTCCTCGTGAAGGAGCCTCGACGGAATTATACCGCGGCTTGACGCGTTTCTGCGTCGAGCGACTATTCGATCATTTGCTATGAGGCGTAGAGGATTCCTGAAATTCAATCCACCGATGCGCGAGTATACACATAATACGAGTACTCGCGCGCAAATGTTTGTATTTCAGCGAAGCTGTCGTACTTAAGACGGACTCGTTAACGAAGTGTACGAGCTTGTGCGCGTGTACGTGTGTATTACGAGACTTTTTCGCTCTCGCGTGTGCCTATAACTACTGCGGAAATTTCAATCATGCGCGCGGTTTTCCTCTCTATTTTTATGGTTACCGAGGCCATTAGCAAAACGAGCGATGTACACTATACAAGTCGTCTTTTAGATTTTCTACATTACGGGGTGGCCCTCGGTGCGCACACATGCGTGCAGTAGCAGCAATGATTGCCGGTTAATTGACCTACAGAGACGTACAAGTCGAAGCACAGCCACGAAGCGAACATTTGCATTACTCGTACGTTTACACTTACATCATAGTCGGCGGCGCGTTACGTTTTCCGCGTAGAAGCCGACTTTTTTCCATATTCGAATTACGATGTAATTTTAACGCGATTGAGAGAAACAAGTTTGTCCAGTTGCACATCAGTACGTATCCTTAGTGAAGAGACATTTCTAATGGAAAGAAATTTTATTCAGAGCATGGAGGTACATGTAGTTTCGTTCAATAATATGAGTATATTTTGCTGGACGTTATAAATTATAAAATAGAAGAATTGCAGGAAACTTTAGTTAACCGTGCTTTACTTAAACGATAATTTTCGTTTTCCCACTTGCAGATTTACAGATAAAAGTACTCGACATCTAGTGGTGAAGGCTTAAAGTAGTATATTACTATCGCATATAAAGTTATTGAAAACTGGTCAAAACGTTTTGAAACAGTTAAATCATAATTTTCAAGTCATTTTAATTTGCTTAATATTAATGGTAATGTATTTTGACACGTTTTGAATGGTAATTTTTTATCAAAAATATTCAGCCTTTTACCATGGATGATAAGTTTTTAATTTATACCTTACGCAAAGAAATATTTAAAATTATTTAAACAAAAAAACAAAAAACAGTTTTACAGTTAAATTGACTGTATCTGTCTTGCACAGTAATCCTTTGGATAATTTAGAAAAATGAAAAAAAAAAAGTTTAATTCAAGTTTTTGATTATTATTTAATTTATTTCTTACATATGATAATAACAACGAAATTCTAAAAAAAATTACATGTATTCTTTGACTTATTCTAAGCCCTTCTAACATTTTTCGTAAATCTTTCGGATTTTTATAATTATCGGACTCGGTCGTTTTATACGGATTAATTCCTAAAAAAAATTTTTACGCAAAAAATGCCAAACTTTTCAGAATGCTCCATCTGGTTCATGAAATATATAATTTTATAAACTAAAACAATAAACAAACTGACATATTTTGAATGAACCAGGTGGAGCATTCTGTATGGTTCAGTGTTTATTTTTTTCGGTTGTGAATGAGTAAATAATCAAAGAAGATGAATATTTTATTTGAAAAGTGATCCAATACATAATTTTTGTCAATTTGAGTAGAATTTTGTAAAAATATTTAGAATAAATTTTAAAAATATGAGGGAGTGCTTGAAAAAAATGTTAAGGATTACTTTAATAAGGACTAATTCAACTTATTATAAGAATGAAATTTATACGAGATTCACGAATCGCTAATCAAGCTATGGCCACATTGACCGTTTCATCTGATACAGCAGTAAAATAAACATCTTCAGCAACGATCTAACGTATATAAACATGCCTCGCGCGAATACAGCTCGAGCAACATAAAACGCAGCCTCGCAAACAGATGACCTGTACGTCGCAGTCAGTGCACAGATCACATTGATTGTAAGTGCACGAATAATAGTATGGTAAGAGAAAAAAAAGAACGATAACCACCCGCAACGATATTACTGCGCACATCTAGCCAGCCATATACGTATATATAAGTGTAATTCAGTGACGAATCACACGCGTATAGAGGTGGGCGACGACACATTTACAGGAAAGAGAGCTGGCAAAAGTCAGTCATGCGCGCGAAACGTACGCACACTCGGAGTACAAACACATATATAGAGATACACACATATGTGTAGCGGGTGATTTGATGAGGTCGAACAAAGGAGACTCACTCAGCGAGATTCTTTTTGCACCTTGTATGTATCGCGGCGCAAGCTTTCTGCAGCTCTAATGGCCAGCCCGGCATAGAAGCAGCGGCGGCTCAATCTTTTCTTATGGACGCTTTATATATGTGCGAGAGAGTCGAGCCAGCTGTACGACGACGACGACGACGTTCTTGGCCTTTGAGGGGATGCGGTGCGGTGCGGGCGGCGACGGCAACGGCGCTCTTTTTACCTCGTGAACTACATATCGCGCGCAGTTCGCGCACTCACACAGACACACATACACACACTCACACCCGTTGGCTTGCTGCGCTACTTTTGCCCATTATGCAATAGAGATGCTGCTTTCACTCGCGCCTTTGGCGCTCAAAGAGTATATGAACTATGCCCAACCCGAGAGTAGAGAGAGAGAGAGAGAGATAGAGAGAGGCAGCTTTTAATTTTACCCTCGCATGCGTATGTTCGAACACGCGATATGACTCGCAAATCATAAGATGGACGTATACCGATTGCGAAAAACCTACGCGACGTGGCGAGTTGATACATGAGCGTGTGGAATATTGGACTCGTTGCTCCGGAGGAGCCGATATCCCGAGCGCGGCGGTGGTGAAAACTACGTTTGACTTTTCCTATTTGCGTGATTAAATGTTAGCTCGAGCTTTCATTCGCTTCGGCCCTCGTGCGCGCGCTCATTTGCCATATGACTTTTTGCCGTCTGTGCACTGCTACTGCTGCTTCTGTATACTACTTGCGTTTTTCATCGAAAAGTTTGCCCGTGTTTTCGCTGTAACTTTTACCTGGGAAAATATCGCGTGTGCACGTTTCTATATATATTATGCTCTCTTTCTCTCTCTGTTACTGCAGTGCTCGTGCTCGCGTTTCCCGCAAGAGGAATCAACTTTTCATCGCGTTAATAAAAATTCTATCGATCCCACCGCGATGTTTATAACTATGTAACGAGACATATCGACTATTGTGCCTAGCTCGCGAAAAATATCAATTTAAACGCAACGATCATTACACGCAAAAGCTCGCCTATTATTTTTCAATTGAAGGAGCAAAAAAAAAAAAAAATGCCATCCCC
Organism: Trichogramma evanescens; assembly: GCA_902732785.1. Taxonomy (NCBI): domain Eukaryota; kingdom Metazoa; phylum Arthropoda; class Insecta; order Hymenoptera; family Trichogrammatidae; genus Trichogramma; species Trichogramma evanescens. The sequence continues at coordinate 58,193 of CACVKI010144024.1, forward strand.
CCCGCGCGCGTGCAATGAAAAAGTCGTAAGTAATTCCCCGCCCAGGAATAAAAAAAAAGTCAATATCGTTTCTGAATGGTAATGAAAAATTTCAATTTATCCAATGAATATTTTAAAAGCTGACACAGAGTACTTTTATTTAACAGTACAATGTACATTTGCAAATGCATGTAGGATCCGACGCGGCGCAGGGTATATATTTTCATCAGAGCTCTCCGGGAGTGTAAGCGCGCGCGCACGCGGGCGAGCTATATCGTTCGGCAGCAGTTTCCCTTGGTTCTTTTTTTTTCTATATTAAGGCTCGCGTTGCGCTATCAATTCTTTAGCGCTTTGTCACACTCATAAATAAAAGCCATATATACATGCCCGTATATATATATATATATATATAGAGAGGCGAGCAATGCTTTACTCTCTGCTCTCTGCCATTGACGTAAAATCAATGTACGCTGGGGATAAAAAGCGACCGTTCGACTGTTAACAGACGAATGTATATTTATATAAAGTATGCGTTTTTTTTGCTCTCTTCTTCTTCTCCTTTACAAAGTCGCTCGGAACTAAATAACTTTAACGTCGGCGCGTGCGCGGTTGGCAGTGGTGGTGCTGGACGCTGGTGCTGGTGGTGGCCGCGGCGCAATTAGCTATTAACGTCGAAAAATTCGGCGAGAAACGAAGGAAAATAAACAGACGATACCGCAGGCCGCAGCTGGCTGCGGCGTACTGGCTTACGGTAATTTACAGTAACCGTGATCGTAAGTTGCAGCCAGACATTTCAGCTGCTGCCTGCCTGCTGACCATCACTATATCTACGACGCGTGTGTGCGCGCACATACCGAACGTAAGCATTTTTTTCCCATTTCTTTTTCTTTTTTGCAAGTTTGCTTTTACAGCGGATTATTCGATAGTTCGCTGGCGGACAGTCGGGTCGCTAATGGCGATGATGAATAGTTGTATACCTATTCATTCCTCGCCGGTGACATGGCGCGATGCTACATTTAATTATGCGGTGTTTCTATGCAGGATGCAGCCTATACATCGTTTCACTTGTAGTTTTCAGGTTATTTAATTTTTTTCTGCTGTCTGGATATATTTGACGTAAGAGATTACTTAAATTTCATTTTCAACCACGTATTACTAGCAATGTCTAATAATCCAAAAAAAGCTCAAAAAATAACCAATGAAACTGCAATACTAATCCAATCTTCTGGCAAATGCATTTTAAACGTTTATTCAGTGTCCTCACAGAAAATAGCCATCCGCAAGCGGACATCGACTGGCCACGCTGGGGTTGGCAAAAGCTCATCACCGAGGCGTTGAATTTTTAATCGTCTCCTCCTTATACGCGTCGCAGGCGGCGACGTCCACGCGCTTGCTCTATCCTACATTATTTTTGCTTCTTTTTTTTCTCTCTCTCTCCTTTGCGTTGCATGCGAATGTAGTCGCGCCTCGGGAAATCATCCGCCGTAACGTCCATACAGCGTGCCTTGTGTGAGACTGAATATATAATAGCTCGAGAAAATAATTCAATTTTAGCAGCCGTTCACGGTCTATGAGCACGATAATGGATAAGTACGGTGCGATCGCACACACGCGTGAGCTATATCTGCGTTGGGCACACGAGCCGCTTTATATACACACACACACACGCACGCACGCAGCCTCCGCACAATTGTAATTAATATCCACTTTTGTAGCTCACGACGGGCGCGAGCACGAGCGACGTCGTCAATTTTCGAGGCATCGCGCGCCGCCAACAGCGCTTTTTCGCGAACAAAAGAATTGTTGAGCTTCGGCGCTCTGTTATTAAAGATGTTATCAGCTCGGCTCGAGTCTGTATTATATACACATACGGTGCCCGTATGCGCACATAAACCTCGCAACTGTGGCGTCCAGTGTTATGACTACTGGCCAAGCGCGAGAGAGAGACGGAGAGAAAGCGGATTCGAAAAGATCAGATTTATTGCCAACTCGATCGGCCGTCCGACAGACGACGCCCGACAGACGAAGCCCGCATACATACATAAGAGCAAATGAAGTGCGCGTCGCGATCGCAGCTGTAGAGTATCGTCGGCATCAACGCTTCGGTCAATTAGATGAGCAGAAAAATGACCAATACATTCGTATGGCTAGAGATTGGCGGGCGAGCATAATATAGGTACGAGAATAACCGTGGAAAAATATCAGCTCGTCATCGAGATACGTATACGTACCACACAAGCTGTTATAGATGTATCGACTAATACAGTATATATTCCGCGTCACTGAATATTATGATAATCATTTTGACGACGGCGCGACGAGGCAAAAACTACTGTACACCTATACTCGCTTTATCGAACACGCGATAGATATATAGATAGAGGGGCGAGCTTGCAAGCTCGATATAGCGTCCATGCGTTTTTAAGCACCATCGTAAAGGCGCGCAACAGCCTCCGATACGTTTATTATAGATATATAATGTACGTAGGAGTGTATATGACGACAGCAAGTCGCTTATCCCCACATGTGATACATAAAATCTATACATGATAGATTTTGTTTTTCAATTTCATCGAGATCATTTATTTTTCATTGATATAACTTCCGACTGTGGCTCGCGCGCGACCTTGTCAAGAGTTATTATCGAAATTCGAGAAAGGAGGAGAAAGAGAGAGAGAGAGAGAGATTACAAAGAAAAATAATACATATGATTTCAGTTTATAATGGAACAAAGTCGCTCGGGGGCAAAGGAGTTGTTATAGTATTACGTACACGACAAAACTGTTCCATTGAAAAAGATAATTTTCTCGCAGTAATCTCGCCTATACATTGGCTTTAAGCAAGTTAATAGATATAGTACTCGAAAACTGCGTACACGCAGCTGCAGCCAATGTGAAGCGAAATGGAAACTTCCTTATTCGACGCTAAAGTCGTAATAATGTACGAGCTTGAATATAGAGTAGAGAGAGAGAGGCATTTATGTATCGCGAATGGACGTTCGAGAGCGGGTTTATCATAACGCATGTACGCGGATATTATGTGTATATTCCAAAGGGGCAATGCGAGACTCGCGAACGCGTGAAAATGCAGCCACCACCACCACCACCACCGCGACGACGTTTATACATTACGACGCGACGTGGAGTATATAGTCCCGAAGCATAAGCCTTATCTATATCTATATTGTCACGGTTGTGTAGTGCGGCGCACCGCTGCGTGTGCTGCAGTCGTCGTTGCTATATCATCAATGACACACACCGTGGAAAATGTCTTTGACCCCAAGCAGGCAGCAGCGTCGGGCATCAGCAACAGCTGCGGAGTACCGAATGCGGCGCCTGAGCTTTCGCGTATACACACAGCTCGATACGCGCGTGCGGGTACGGAGAGGAAGGGAGAGAGAAATAGAGAACCAAAACGAACGATAACAATTTCATTTGACGTCGCAGAAACAGCTCGAGCGCTTATGAAAATGCCAAAGCTTGCGCAAATGTACGCATGCACGTGTATAGGAAAAAGCTCGCGCAAGCTGCCGGCTGTTTTTGCGCTTCCGACTTTTATGGATTATGATAAAGACATGACACGCGCGTCGCACGCAGAGAAAGAGAAATGCAATTCCGAGATCGATCGGGCTGTCTCGCTCGCACGCTCGCGCGCTCTCGTCAACTAATTTTCCAGCAAAACCACAGCTGTGCGACGTCATGGTGGGAAAAAAAATCGAATTTACGACAGTTCGAGCTGAAATTGCCAACAGTTGCCACCGCGCCGCGTGCAGCTACGACCTGCGATGCGCAGCTATCTTTGTTTTACTAGTGCATATGTAAATTGAACGCACAAAGGAAAAAACAACACTCGATATACGCGTGAGACATCGATATGTGTACCTGCATCTACATAGGTATAGATGCGCGCGTATATATACCTATGTACAAAGCTCGGCGTGGCAGCAGTTTCAACGCTCGCGGCTGTATACATACATATACATACATGCATGCATGCATGCATGCATACATGCGCTCGCTCGAGCTGACTTTATGTATAGATGTATTCCAAACACACATGTGTTATACTTCTGCTTATACGTAGGCAAAATATGTTTGGATTTCAAATAACCGGGGCCGGATATATATATTCGAAACGCATACAGCTAGCCTCCTCTCTATGCTCTCGTCCTCTTCCATATACGGCGTAATTCTGGTAACTGCGTTGTGTTCTCTGCTACCATCGAGCGAATATGTATCGGTGATTGGAATTTTTTTCGAGCTTTATGCAAAAATGCGTGAAAGTACGGATGTGCATTCATACACACGCACGCATAGACACACCCACGAATCGCATGTATATATTTGCTTTTGATATTCGCGGTCTCGCATCCTCTATTCAAATTTTTTTTCGCGCAACGGGCACAAAAAGCGTTTCGAGGTGCTTTGGACTTGAAATTTGACTCCGATTAGTGACCGTAGATTGACAGCGATTTTCGATATGCATATTGGTGTAATTTTTTTATTAAAAAATCAAGCTAGAGAAAGAAAAAGAGAGCGGGATTAAAAAAAAATTGCTCGAACAGGAAAATACTAGATTCTTTTTTGTCAGAGTGACGTGAAAAAGAATTGCTTTTTTGAATGTTCGAGTGAAGTCAAAAAGTGTGTACAATAGACGTATATTTTTGCCTAAAAAAGAAATCCTTACGAGACAGAGATATTGCATGAAAAAAGGAAGAAAAACTCGGTTCTAGCAATTAACTACACGAAACTCGAAAAATAAAATAAAAACAAAAACAGCATCTAGACGAGTTTGTTACGTCGTTTTTTTTATTTTTCAACGAAGCAAGATGAATCTTTCCCACGGTTACCTAACAATGCGCCGATGTACTATAATGGCCATATATTGAGCACACGTAGCATCTCTCCGGCAGGCTCTTTTTTCTCGACCAACCAAAAAAAATTACTTAAAAGTATTGATAAAACGCGGGAAAGGGGAGAAATGTTCTTTCTAAATAATAAAAAATTCAATTTCCTTTTTTGCGCAAAATTGATGTGTAGCTCTCGTACCCGTTCAGCCGCTCGCGTATTTTATATCTTTATTTCGTATTAATGCACACAGGGGGCAAAAAGTCAGAAAATGTTCACGGTTTTCGTTTTCCTTCTATATTTTGGTCGAAACTGCAAACGTCCTTAAATTGGTAATTCGTATGTGAAAAACGGCGTATCAACAACCCGTGCATGGATTCATGCGAAAGTCTCTGAAATTGTGTATAAAAAGTTCCTTATCAGACCTTTCGTTTGTAAAAAAAAAAAAATTTGACGCAAAATGGTACAAATAAGTGCCTACGAATCGCTTCGATGGATTCTAGAATATTTACGAACGACGTCGAGAGAGGACGAACGCTTATTGTTTATTTTGACGTGACATTATTGATAAGTAGGTACTCTCGTATATTGTCGCGCAGCACTTCATCTCTCCGGGCGCTCGTGCTTTGAAAATATATACGCAAATGCCGTTGCGCGTTTAGCGTAATACAAGATTGTAAATTCATCATATGCAATAGCAGGGCCTATTAATAGACGTATCCATATAATGCAATCCTCCGGAGTTACGTCAATGATGTATGCGTCGCGTGTATGTACAATATGAATGAAGTTATATTTGATGTTCGAGCGACAAAGAGTGGTGTAAGAGAAGAGAGGCTTTTTGATGATTTAAAATACCGCGCTGATAACGTGGAGAGAAGAAGGCAACACAATAAAACACCTTGACTTTAGTGCGTTTTTTACACTTTTCACATCGAAAAAAAGAAATAAGAATAGACAGATTACAGAATACATCATACGGCTGAGAGAGTGTATTTTATGTACAATAAAGAATAACTTTGTATATTTTATGTACGTATATATTTACGATACTACACATTAGGTATACGAAAAAGACCACGCATAAGACTGTGTATATATCTAGGTTTATGTCTACGCATACACAGATACACTCAAGTCACAAGAAGACGAGAAATTCGTGCGAAAGAGCAACAAGAGAGAAAGAAGACAGAGATACAGCATTTTTGGAGAAAACACGATTCAAGTGTTCGCGATGCACTCGTATGCGAGTGTTATGTCTGTTTTCCACGTATTATTGCACAAACACATATTTTATTTAAAAGAAAAAAACACGTTGCGTTTGAACGTCGAAAAAAGGCGCGAAAGGTCGCTCGCGCGGATATAAACGAAAGCCGCCTCAAGTTATCCTCAAGGTTTTTCTGACCATTAAATATATAAATATAGAGTGGCGTGTGGGTGTGGGGTGGTGCGTGTGTGTGTGAGAGAGAAAGAGAGAAAGAGTAAAAAAGCGCGAAAGCGAGAGAGAGACAGATAGGCCTATTATAAAGGTAGTTGCTGTGGCTATAGGCCGTGTAGTTAGGGTTCAGGGTCTGCGGCTTGTTTAATCAAGCGCTGCCTCGTCTCTCTCGCCGCCTCCCCCCCTTCCGCGTGCACCAACGACGTCTTCGCGCGCGCTTTTGTATTATGTCAATGTGTGTCAACGGCTGCTTGTATCTATCGCTCAGTGTGGCGCAGTATAAATAAAAAAAGAGCACAGGACGACAGCAAACTTACGGAGGTAAACATGGGTTGGGTTCTTGCTTTTTTTCCACACTGACTGACACACACACGCGCACGCAGAGACACACATACATGTATCGTATACACGGAGAGGAAAAAAGTCAACGAGACATAGAGCCTCGCCATACATTACAGAGAACAGGAGGATATGTGGAGCAACAAAAAAAAACGGCGGGAAGGGAGAAGAGAAAAAAAGAAGATTAAAAAAAACACAGACGTACCGTGGATAATGTTGTGGCTGATATAAATGGCATCAGCGATTCGTAGATTACGACGGCGTCGACGACGACAAGAACAGAAACAAGAACGAGAACGACGACACGACGGACAACGAAGCGGAGGCTGATGATGCAGCGGTGCGCTAAGAAGCAGTCGTCGGGTCATCCCCGTCGCGGCCTGCTACCGGCTGCCGATGATGCTCCTCCTAGTCCAGTTGCTGGTCGCGTGCCGATGACGACGCTGCCGATGCGACGGCGGCCGCGACGACGACTGCATCTGTCCGCGAGGAGGCTGGCTCGCCCATATCACCACACCGCGAGTGAGAGTCGAGGATTTGAAATTGCGACCACTCGTGCCGCCGCACAACAACGTCGATCTCGTCGCTCGAGTTTTGCCGATAATCCACACGAGCACGCGGGTGCACCACACAAATACACATACAAATATATATATATATCTATATCACACACACGGGCACGCACGTCCAGAGAGTTCAGGGTCAGCGTTCGATCTTGACTTTTACAATTATATATAACGACGCAAGGAAGGAAAACTCAAACTGCACTGTGTAAACCGAACGACGGTTAACTACCACATCGTCGTTGCTGGTGCTGGTGCTAGTAGTAGTAGTAGTAGTAGTAGTAGTAGTAATGAAACTGCACGGCCTCCTTGACACTCGTGCGGCGTATAAACTTGCGCTTATATACCGCCTGCCGCAATTATCTCGTTTGTCTTTAAACTGCTACAAGTAGGTAATACTACGTTGCGAATATTTCGAACGCGAGCAACAACGGCCGCGCGGCGACTATCGGCGAATAGTCGGCCGAGACGAGCAGAGGCTGCTGCTGCTTCTGTTGCCGCTGATGATTCGGCTGTCGGTGCCGTCGGTGTCGGCCGCAGGTGACCTCCCGAGGGCCAGCTGAAGAGCTGCTGCTGCTGCTGCTGCTGCTGCTGGTGATGCACGTGCTGCGCGCATACCACCACCGTCGCACCAGCACTCACACTGGCGCACAGACACGGATAGCACTACGCTATAACGGGGGATAGCAGAGAGGCGGCAGCGCAGTAGTAGTAGAGTCCGCCACCCCTTCTTCCTCGCTTCGGCTTCGGCCAGAGAGGCGCAACCCCTCCGCCGCCGCCGTCGCCGCTCAGCAGCGCGCACGGATATAATAATATCTACACGAACAGCGACTGCTGCTGCTGCTGCCGCTGCTTCTGCTTTGTTTTGCAGTGGCTGCAGCTATAGACGGTGCACACAGGTAGGCGCGTTTGTTGAGTCTGTAAATGTGTGTTCGTGTGCGCGTACAGCAGGTAGTATATAGACTCAGCACAGAGTATTCGCACAGTACACACGCGATAGCAGTCGCTAATGAGTGCGCGCGCGGAAGAGAGCGAAAAGCGCCCGAAGAAAAAGAGCCTCGCGTCGACGTCGACGCACACAGATCGAAGACGAGTAGTAGTAGTGCCAGTAGCAGTGGTAGTAGTAGTTGTAGCTGCTACTCGTCGGGCTGGAGGCGCGGATGCATAGATAGGAGGTGAAAGAGGTTAGCAGCGTAGATGTTCGGGCGCGCGCTACTCGCTTCTCGTGTTCTCCTCGGCAGGCATGTACAGAGACGGTGTAGTGCACCTACTTATACTATCATCATCATCGTCGTCGCATGTAGTACACACTGACACACGAATGTATACAACAATAATAATACACCGAGCTGCGAGAGAGACACAGTCAAACTAACGTCGTCCAATAAGTCGGAGTCGGAGCGCGCACATGTGGAGCCTGCAGCACCACTACTACTACTGATGCTGCAACTGCTGCTGCTGCTGCTGCTGCTGCTGCATTCGCTTGCAGAAGCGAGGATGAGTCCAGAGCAGTTGTCAGTCTGAGAAAAGCTTGGACGCTGGCCCAGAACAGCTAGGCTCGCAGTAGCAGTTATTTATCATTAAATTTCGAAGCACACAAAGGGGGTCGGTCGAGAGATGAGAGGGAGGCGGGGGTAAGGAGGGAAGGGGGAACGACGACGACACACCTGAACGAGGAGAGAGATACACTTTGCGCAGACACAAACAAACGCGACGAACAACTACTGTACAAAGCCAAACGACGACGACGAAGACGACTACGAGCAAAGCTCGGTCAGTCAGTCAGTCTGCAGTCTCTTTGTGTATACATGCTGGGCTTGTATGCGGGCGCGTGCTTTATTTTATTATATACATACGACGAGAGAGAGAGAGAGAGAGAGAAACGAATGCGAGCGAGTCGCTGCCTATAACGTATATATGTAACAATGCGGAGAGGAGCGCGCCGTCGACGTTGACGGCGGCCGAGACCCGACTACTACTGCCTTACTCTCTGCGCGAATGCGAAACGCTTCGCCGATCATCATCTGCTGCTCCGCTGCTGCTGCAGTGTATATAGATAGGCGAGATACCTACTCCTAACTCCACTCTCGCGCATACATACACACAGACGCATACACACAGTCGGAGTCGCATATATAGCAGTAGTGGGTCTCTAATATAACGCCATGCTGCCGTTGCTGCTGCTGCGCCGCTTCGCTCTGACGTACACGTAACGGAGTCGGGAGAGCTGCCGCGCGCGCGCTCCTAGCAGCATGCCTCCCTACCTCTCGTTCTCTCGGTCGGTCGGTCTAGTCGGTCGTCTCGCTTGCTCTGCTGCCGCTACCGCTGCCGCTGCTGCTGTCGAGCTTGGCTCGCCTTCCCGATGGCGCCGCGGCACACGCGCCGAGCCCACCTATATATACACATACTATTCTGTTGTATACCCCAGGCATATATACCGACGTTATAGTACACCAACACGATCGACTGCTGCTGCTGCTGCTGCTGCCAGAGCTGGAAAAGCGCCGGGTTTTTCCGTCCGTGTGCGCTTGTGCGGCTCCGCGCACACATGTCTTTAATATATCGTATGTATTATGCGAATCGCGAATGTGTGTGGGTGCGGTGCGAGTTCGAACGCGCCCGCTCTGCCTTCAAAGCGCAGACGCGAGACTTTTCGCACTGAACAACGAACACGCTGCATGTAGATACTCGTGCACTGCTGCTTTGTTGTTCCTGCTGCTGCTAATGTTTATACGACTGCTCCGTAATGCAGCGATACGTAACTGACTTTTCCATTACGATCGTCTCTTCTTATTCTGGCCTTAATGAGCCGAGCCTGGCTCGGGTTCGATCGCACGAGCCTACTTCTCTGCAAGCTCGCGCCGCGTTCGATTTTGCCTGCAGCAGCCTCTCTTATACTCTCTCGCGCGCGCACGGATCATAACGGCCTATGTGCAGTGCAGCTCGAGTCGATCGCTCTTTGCACCGCCGCATTTGTTTCGCAGGCGCACTCGCGATGTGCTTCCTATTATGCTTCGCGTGATGCATTCGCAAATTTCGCACCCTCCGTTAGCCCGTGTTGTACGCTCAGGTATAACTGTACTACATACAGCGCGGCCGAATCGATGAATTAGCGTGTAATTTTCTTAAAATGTACGAGTGCGAGGCACGAGAACTTGGCGGAAACTTATCCTGCAAAACCTATGTATATGTTAAAACTGCCACCGACGAGGCCGAGAACTACGCGCAAACTTCATCGTTGCGAAATTTACACGTCTTACACGCGTAACCAGTTGTTGTATATATATACACATCCATACACTGTAGTGCGGGGGCCAAATTTTAAAGTGAAAACTTTCTGCCTCTAGTTTCATTAAGGCTCGAGAGAGCCGGCGCTTCGCGAAAGCCTCGCATGCGCCGCCACCCCGCGCTTAGATTAATGATGTAAAGTTGGTTGTATATAGTGCGGCCTGCAACCAGTGACTGGATATATCACTTTTTCGACTCGGCGTGATTTCTCCCCCTCCCCCTTCCCCCCCTACCCTCCCTTCGATTTGCGTTGCAGTTTAGAGCGGCAATCCTGCACATCGATATTGCAGTGTTGGTGTCGCGTTTATCAAACGATGACCGACAACTTTAGTGTCTCCTCCTCCTCCTCCTCCCACCCCCTGCCTCTCCTTCCTTCCTGCGCTTGTCAGCGTTAGTCTGAAAATTAATATTGGTAATTTTCTCGTGGGATTTAATTACCGCAAAATTGCCCGCGTATTCTTTAATCTGTTGCATTAATTTTGCTCGTGACTTTTTTTCATCGTCCCCGAATTACCCTCGTCTAAGAGTGAAGAGTCAAAAAGAAATGTTCTAGTCCTCGATTCGTATCATTCAAATGAAATAATCTAATAGGATAATTGTGAGCTTGAATCGAAGTCAAGCGGCTTTATGCCTTTCAATTTCATATTTTTTCCCACCCGCGAATAATTCTCTTTTTGCATTAAAATGTTGCCTCCGCATAGCCACCCGGTGAACCGAAGTGTGCTTTTGCTTTTATGTAAACTAGTCTCGCGAGCGTCGATCCGCTCGCCCCAAAAGTATCCAGAGCCCAAGGAAAATGGTAAAATCTCTCAATACTTTAATCCTATACAGTCGGCACGGGATGAAGCTTAGCCATATTTGTCACCAGCCCAGCTCTCTCTCTGTATACTCTATTTTCTTCCTATGATAACTTCGAGCTATATACCCTTCGAGTAAATACCTTATAGCCTCGTGTTGACGTTTGCTCTGGGCGCTGGGCAAAAAAAAACGATGCATCGGAGGAAAAGAGTAAAAATTAAACTCGAAAAGGGAGAGAGAGAGGTTGCCGAGGGAGAGTATCTGTCAGTGTTAATTCTTTTGCACCCCCGCAACAGTGCAGTAGCGCCAGTGGTAGTCTACTATGTCTGCTATTCCGTGTTATACAGTTCCCAAATGAATCTTCATCATCTCGTCATGTCGACGCTCCTGTACGTATACGTGTGTATGTGGATATACACGAACTGGGAAATGAAAAGCTCCATCAAGACTCGTTCCTTCTCGTTCTCTGAAAAAGTGCTTTACTCTTCGAGCATACTGCCTTATCGCTTATGGTCGCGTGACTTATACGCTTAGCCCTGGCTCTCGACAGCGTCAAAAACACTTTTCACCATGTGTTTTTTTTTTATTTTATTTTCTCTCTTTCCCTCTATATCTCTCTCGGTCATGACGACTCGACATTTTCATTTAAGCTCGCAGCGTAACCTTCGATGTTTTTGCTGTTTCGAATGGTCGTCGCGCGCCGATGTTGCAACGATGATGGAGAACGTTACAGAGCCGTCGGGCCGAGTGATGAATTGATCTTCGGGCAAACTTTTAGGTTTTTTTGAAAGAAACATTTTAAAAAAAATTCTACCGACTTGTTTATATGCGTTTCTTACGCTGCAAAAAAAGGTTATTTGAATTTTTCCGCTGCGATTGCACTTTTTTAAAAGCTTTCAAGTAAAGAGCTCTGAGCTCTCGAGGGCATGAGCATTGATGAACCCTTCATTTTTTTAACGTACGCTCAGCCCATCCGATCGTTTACTTTTAAAAGCATCTTTTAAAGCTCTCCCTGATTACAATTAAATGAGAATTTCGTATAAGCGTACGTTTGCGCAGTCGAGAAAATTATGTTTGCCCTCGTTGTAACGAGCCATTTTAAAGAATAGCAGATATCGCGCACGTCGCCCCCTCACGTTCGAAAAAAAAAGAAAATAAAATCCCTTGGAATAAAAAACCTTCGTACTGAATTTTGCATGCGTCGCGGCGATAAATTTACATTTATCAAAGTACGATTTATGCGCGCTCGCGTGCATTATAGCGTCATAAATTTGTCGGCATAAATTTGTACTTGCAAATATAATAGATATATATGAAGGTGAGAGCAGATCGGTGTATGTCTGTTCTGTGTATGCGTGTGTGCGAGCAATACTCCACGGAGCTGTTTCAGCAGGATTTCGAGCAAATGTGCGCGCGAGCCAACGTAAGCGTTCCTGAATACACACGTCCGTACGCGTTATTATGTACATAAGATCATTGGAGCTTGGCGAGATGTTTACGAGTGCACGCCAGCCAGAGATACTTCAATTGGATTGTCGATGATTCCTAATCGCTTCTGTATCGACTGCTCTATATGTATAATGTTCGATACGTAACCATGGCCACCGGGCAATGCCAATTGTTTTGTTATAAACGACGTGTATATTCATTGTCGAGCGAGCCTCCAGAGAGACACGTCAATCGCTCTCGATTTGCTTCACAAAAAGTTAACTATCAAATTGTAATTTTGCAAAGGATAACTTGTTTGTTACCTTTGATCGCGAGGCCTCGACCAATTCTCGTTTGAATTGTGCTTGTAAATAAAAATAGTGAGTTTTTTGAACTTTAAAGTTTTTCTCACTTTAAAAAAAAGGGTTCTTGTTAATTGATTTTTATTTTGAAACATAACTATCGGGACTCATTCGAAAGAAGAGTTCCCGAGCATACATATAATGTGTACGTATTCCTCACGTGTTTATGTGTACACACGCAAACGCCGAGTCGTATATTGGCCCAATCTGAAGGAAAGGCTCACAATAGTTTCGTGTAAGCTTATCAAAACATTAGTTCGCATTTACATATTCGCGTTTATATCTTACTTATAGATGTTCCCGATTCAACGCTCAGTTCTCAGTTGCAGAATAGTATATTTTGCACCCAGGGAGTGAAAAACTGGAAAGTCTCAGAGCGCGTGTAATTTATCAGCCGAGGCGAAGCCGAGGTTGATAATCAAGTGCTCTGAGACTTTCTTTTTTCGCTACATAGGTGCAAATACAATTTTTTGTGAATCCCCCAGCCTAAAATAACATTTTGGTTTTGCTCAGCGGGAGCAAAATGTTACTTTAGGTTGGGGTAGCACAAAAAAACATTTTCGTAAGACTTTTCAACTATTTACGTCATTCAATTCAACAAAAATGCCAATGATTCACTTTTGGAAAATGCAAATATAAATAATAAAACTTGCATTGTGATACGAATATTCCGTGGGTTATAAGTTGTGACGGGGGTCTCAGTCGTCGCCTACGGATAGGCAACCCACACGCACGCTACACGTGGAACGTGTTATGACGATGAGATACCGCGCTGAGCAGGTACTTTCAGGTCAAGAAATAGTGCAGCTGAGAAGCAGAGCAGAGATCAAGATCAACAACGGGTGACACGAGTCAGCAGCATGATGCGACACGACAATGCGACGGTGTGCAAAAATAGACCATCTGCCGCCATCTCGCGAGTGCCGGCAGGCACGTGCCGGGCTAGCGGAGCAGACGCGAAATATATAGTAACCAGCGAATCCTCGTATCGAGCAGGGGTATCGCGCAAAACGCAAAAAATCAAGAGGTTAACTCGCGGCCACGATCGAGAGTATTGATGTTATACGTGTGTAATTCAAAGTGCCCGAGGCAAATAAGTTATAGACGTGCACGTGAAGATCGTGAGCTGCAATCGAGTGAGACGAGTATCGACGCATGCACTTGATTTGCAAGGGCAAGTCAAGCCCGCGTGCATCGCCGTGTGGCCAAGAGAAGGCAAGTGCTCGCTTCGTCCGAGCTCTACCGGAGAGAAAAGAGTGCGAGAGAGACATAGTGTCGTGGCTGACAGCGAGGTTACATTCGCTCGGCGAAGATTGTCGGGCTGCTGCAGAGGCGTGAAGCTACCTTTCACCATCGAGAGCTCGAAGAACGAAGAGCATCATCAAGTAATTTAAGATGATATTATTAAGTAATCAGTAGCTTGGTCGGTTGCGTATGTGCGTATTCGCGTAATTGTGTGTGTGGTATTCGCGTCTATTGCGTAGTGTCGTGCCGCGTCGGGAGACGCCATTTTGCTTGCGCTCGCGCGTGTTGTGTGTTAGCGTGCATCGTCGCATACACTGGCGTGTTGAGCTGCACCTCGTTGCCGCCGGCGGCTATCATCCGTTCTCGGTTGTGAAAGCTGAGGCTCACTCCAGATAACTTCGGCGGCTGCAGCCGAGTGCTGCCGTCGGCTGTATTGCCAACTTAAGAAATGTTTGCGATAGTATCGATCGATGATCGATATATTTAGCAGACACCTGCGGGATTTATTTTGTTTTGATTTATTTGGTTTTGATCAACAATCTCGTTATTAACCTCTTGGGCAGTGCGAAAAAATGGATCAATTAGTTAATATTGTTGATGCGGGTGTCATGTTCTTGAGATTGTTGGAAGACAATGAAAAAAAAAGAAAAAGATTTCGTAGGTGGTGGAGTAAGCCGCATATAAGAAATAATTATGTGACTGGATATGGTGCTTACCAACTTGTGTACCACAAATTCAAAATGAACGACGAGGAGGACTTTATACGATACACTAGGATGAATATCCATACTTTCAATTACATTTTTGAAATTTTGAGACCATCAATCACAAAAGGGAGTAAAAGACCACCATTGCCTCCAGAACTAAGATTCTCATTAACAATACGGTAAATATAATCTTCAAATTTTAATGTAATTGTTCAATTATATTCCATGATTAATATTTATATTTATGGCAACTATAGGTACTTGGCTCATAGTGATTGCACTGACACATTAGCTGTAATGTATAATATTGGATACAGCACTGTTCTAGAAGTAATTGAAGAAGTCTGCCTCAAAATTTGTGAAATTCTTGGGCCAGTTTTTTTAAAGTTTCCCACAAAAGCAGAATTTCAATCAATAGCCATGGACTTTCATGTCAATTTAGACATGCCAAACTGTATCGGTGCTATTGATGGCAGGCACTGTCCAATCAAAAAACCACCGAATAGTGGTAGTCTTTTCTTTAATTACAAAAAAATCTTCAGTATAAATTTAATGGCTATTTGCGATTCAAGAAAAAGATTTATCTGGGCAAACGTTGGTGACTATGGTAAGTATATGTTTCATTGTAAAATATATAAAAAATCTATGTAAAATGGCTTTGACTACAACTTCTTTCATATTTGTAGGGAGTATGAATGATGCAGGTGTGTTGATGCACAGTGACTTGGGTATCGCCCTCAATGAAAATGTAGTTCAGCTGCCTCCAATAATGTATTTGCCTGGGTCCAATCTGAGAAGCTCCCACTATTTTGTTGGAGATGGAATTTTTCCATTAAAAACATATCTGATGAAACCTTTCAACAGAAATATAAATTTAACTGTGCCTCAAAGAATTTTTAACTACAGATTGAGTCATGCGAGGAGGATAGTTGAGTGCGCATTTGGTCAACTTTCTCAGCAATGGCAGGTCAATCAGAATACGCTGAACTGGAGTCTTTTGACCAGTGAAAAAATTATTATGAGTACCCTTATACTTCATAATATTCTGATAGATATTGAGCTCAATGAAGTCAGTAATCGTTGGAGTAAATGTCCCATTGTAGGGCATAATAATCAAAGAAATGATGAAATTAATGAATTTGCAGTCCGCAATCAGCTTTGTGAATACTTTGTTTCCCCTGCTGGTGATGTGCCTTATCAATGGCAGAATATTTGAAAGACGTCAACAACTATTAAAATATTTATTTAACTATTGAGTTGTGTACTTCTTTAAAGTAAAAAATTAAAATGTTATTTTACATGATAATTGTCAAATTGTTTATTTATTGAAAGTTGCTTTATTGACATTTATCACATCACAAGAATATTTGTTTGACACTTTTAAATTTAAATGGCATATTGTTGTTATTGAAAGAGTGTAATGTTTAAATGATTTTGAATAAATTTTGTAGCATTGTAATAAAGCATTGTGATTTTGTAGAATGTAAATTTTAGTGAGTGATGTCATTGATGTTTAATACTTAATTAATGAAAATTGAATTCTTTAAGATCTCTGAACAATGTAGATAAAACAAGGAAGTCTCCAGTGGTGGTTGATGTGCCATCTAACATAAAATCATTGTCAATGAAAGGCCACATGTTTAAAAATAAAATTACATTTCATGAAACATTTGGACCATTTTTGAAACAGGTGAAATTTAATAATATTAAATCATAAACTCATGAATTATATTAATTTCTAAACATTTGATGATTCTAGATTGATGTTTACAATGCAGTTCTTAGTTTGCTACTTGATGAAGTTTTGGCTGGTTACAATTGTACTATTTTTGCATATGGACATTAGGGTGGTCCAAAAAAAACTTTTTTTTTTATATGCGTTCGCCTAGCCTCTAATTGTTTACAACAAGTAATAACAAGAAGCTCCATAAATTTTGAGCCCAAAATATCAATTTTAACAGGTCGCTCAAC
This sequence comes from Trichogramma evanescens, assembly GCA_902732785.1. NCBI lineage: Eukaryota > Metazoa > Arthropoda > Insecta > Hymenoptera > Trichogrammatidae > Trichogramma > Trichogramma evanescens. The sequence continues at coordinate 75,158 of CACVKI010144024.1, forward strand.
GATCAAGTAGGATAAAAAACGTGAAATAATACTTTTATGCTTAAAAAAAAAATTCAAAATTGTTTATTCTTTAAAATTAGTCATTTGAAATAGTCATATGACTTGATGAGCATTTTTACACAACTATATACGGTATATCAACAATATTCAATGCCCATGAAGTCATTCGAAGTCCTCATAAAGTCCATACAACGAAATTTTATAGCC
>CACVKI010144025.1:0-21818 GCA_902732785.1 Trichogramma evanescens
CAGTAAAATAAAATAAAATTGCTCATATCTTAGCCTAGTTCTTAAGATGCCCGTAGTTATGACTCGAGCAGCAAAAGTTGATTGCGAATTGATTTATTTTCTAAAATTCTATAACTTAATTTAAATATATAAATATTGGGTGTACATCTCAATATGTTTATTTATAAGCCTATATTTTTTTTTCTTCATTTTACTCACTTTAAAAATTAATATAATTAATTGATCATAAAAGTGAGCGAATATAGGTACATGAGCGAATATACCCCCATTGACCTTACGGCTCTAACCATTCAAGAGTAGGCGTTGATTTTTAAATTAATATCTACATATTATATAAATATATATTGTCTGCCCATCAGCTGCTCCGCTCAAGTTGATATGGGTACTTTACTGAAGATTTTTACACTGCATAGATGAATATTGATGATAAATTCTTTTCAAGATCATGCGGCTAGTGATTGATAACACAATATTCAGTCATATGAAAGAAGTGGTCTAATGGTTCAAGCTTGGGTAGAAGTTTTTTTTGGTCAATCAGGTGTAGTATGAACATGTTTCACCATCAAAATAAAAAAATTTGAACTATTTTGATAATTTTTAAGTATTTTTAAATATAGGCTTGAAACACTATCTTGTCCCCTTAAGAAATCCCGAATTTGCGAGAGGTATGTCATTTTCTTTCCGTTTAATTTTGATGCACATAATTACATCATATTCTCTATCTATCACATTCTCTATCATTTTAGTTAACAATTTCAATCAACAAGATGGACCAATTGATGGAATGTTTAAATAGCCTCTAGAAGAAGGAGATGCGGCCTTCATCGAAGATGCAGAGATGGTAATTAGTGATGTCCAGCTATTCGAAAGAAGCTTGCGCTCAAGAGCTGGACCAGGTGAGTGAGCAATTATATTGTTTTTATTTAATGCAAAGTCAAAGTTGTTGAAAATTTTCCTTGAAAATAACATGATATTTATTTTCAGTGGCCGAATTCGAGAACACTAGACATGTGAGAAGAGGAAGAGCATTGCGAGCTGGTATTAAAAATGATTGTTTTTTGCAGTCTGAGTCAAAAACATAAACCTCAATTTTTTTTATCGTATATCTGCTTGTGATATTGGGTGAGGTCGGTAAATTATGTGATGGAGAAATTTGTGTATATTTATTAGTCAGTCATAGAAGAACGACGTATACCCGTCTGTTCGCTTATTCGCTCGTGGGAGCGGCGCTCATGATCAGGCGCCACCTGGCGGTGTATAATGAAAACATGATCTGGCACTAACGAAAAATATGTACATCCTACCATATATTCATATGTACTTTTTTTTTTTCTTTTTTTTTTTACAATAAATTAGTACAAGATCGCTGCAACCAGTAGCAAGAAATTTACGCCCTCTCCCGCACAGCCAATTGCTCATTCAGAATAATGAAAACGGAAAGTTAAAAGTACTCTCTGTAATTTACAATGATAATTTTAGAATGATAATTTAAAAATAATTGACTTATAATACTTACACAGATGCTTTGAACGTATATAGAGCAAGAAATGATAAGAGCTCCGGTTGTACCTGCTGTTAACCGTGATATTCAGCAAATAAATGCAGATAATGGCACCGAAAAGAAATTGATATCCCTGAAGATCAATATGAAGGACATCGAGCAGAGCGAATGGCTCGTAAGTACATTTTTTCAAATGAAATGTTTTAACTAAGATTAAATCACAATAATAATCGAGCCGTATTTTCAGACATTGATGAGGTCATCAGACACAATCAGATGATTGAGCAAAACGTGGAAAATCAACCAGATTTCGAGATCGGTACGTAAAAATAATGATTCTTAGACAATAAAAATAAATGCTTCGGTACTTACAAAAATGTTAAATACTTATAATATTTGAGTTTTTAACCGCAACAGTTCAAAAAAAATTCTCAAAGTCGATTTTTCGTACAAATTTTTACTTCATTTTTTTGTTCAAATAATCTATAAAAATTATTATAAAGATTACCATAAAAATTACTGTAAAAATTACCATAAAAAAATCACTATATAAATTATAGTGCGACGTCAAGGTCCAAAACATGGGGAAAAATCGCATCGATCGCGAACTAAAAATTTCGTCACTTTGGGTGTTAATGGATTAGCGAATCGCCCGGATCTTTTCTCAAGTTCGACGATTATCGAACATAATTCGACTTGGTCTTTCGGCTAATTCGACGATCTGCAAAATGAAATCCCCGAGGATAATATTAAATAGAGCGTCTTTTTTTGCCTCCCTCGCAAACTCTCTCTCTCTCTCTCTCTCTCTCTCTCTCTCTCTCCATATTACGACTACACGGACGAGCGCAATGTATGTGTGTGCGAAATAGCGCAGCAGCTGTTAGCGCAGCCGGTGGCATAGTTCGGAGTTGTACTCTTCTTCTCTCTCTTTCTCTGTTCTCTTAGGACGGCACAGCGGAAAACCGCAGGAAATTGCATTCCTCTTTGTCTGGGGCTTCTCTTTTTCGCGCTTTTCTTTTATTTTTCTGTCTCTCCTGCGCTGCTAGCGCTGGTGCTGCCACCGCTAGTGCTACTCAGACGCACGCGCGCATACATACACATACACACACACACACACACTTTAACACTGAAAAAGTAGAAATTTTTCAATCGACTCGTACGCACGGCATTGGCTTCGTCTTCTCTTCCACATCGCAGCTCCTTTCTTTCTACCTCTTTAAATGCAACGTGTTTTACTGTTTAATTTCTTATATCGAGCTTCGATTTCTTTGCCTCTCACTACTGTAGACCCTGCGCAACCGAGGAGCTTTTTTCTTCTCTCCTTTTCTGAGCTTCTCTCGATTCCCATTGTTTGCGCTGTTTTCTCCTATTTTCTTTCTATCTTTTTTTTCTCAACATCTTTCCTCTCTCGATTCGCGAAAAGGCGGAATTCAATCAATGAATATCCGGAGAAGAGAGAACACTAACAAACCGAAAAAACCTGGCCTGCTGCGCACTGATCGTCACTGCTTGCCTCCTTACTTTTCTCTCTCGCTCTCCTCTCACTCCTCTCTCCCTTTCTCTCTTTTTCCGGAATGGCTTTTATCCCCGGAGGAGAGAAAGAATCTCGTTTAACGGATCTCGTCTCTCTTTTCCAGCATTGACCAGGGGTTGTAAACGCGGTCAACCGACTATTGTTTTCCTCCCCCGTTACGATCAATTAATTTTTCCCTCTCGCTTTTTCTCTCTCTCCTCTTTGGGTGACATTTTTTGTGTAAACTCAGCCGATATACCAGCAACACGAGTGATTGGTCGTTTGTCTTATGATACACCTGAACGAAATTGTGCCTTCTTACTCGAAGAAACGAGAAAGCGTCAGAACGAAAAGGTGCGGATCAATCATAAACCGCAACTTGCATAATGCACTCGCGCGAACGCATACATTATAAGACGTACTACCATGTATGTGAAAGCTTTTCGCGTCAAGCATTGCGTTCTATAAGTTCGCGTGATGCAGTACCATATCGATTTAACTTGGCGAATTAACCCTGCGGCATTAGAATACCCTTAATGTATTATACATGCACACGTGTGTGCGTATATGGGTGCATGTATTCGTGTACGTGTGCCACGAGTACATGCATGTATGTGCGCCTTATTTCCGCTAGGTATACACACGAAGCGTAAATTTCAAGTACATCGTCGTCGTCGGTGCATGTGTGGGTATAAAGAGAAGAGTTAGAAACGCTCAAGTACGTCTATAAAATCTTGCTGTGAAGAGCTCGAGAGACTATAGCGGTACGGCGATGATATAGAACTACTCGTGGCGACAGCGGCTCTATACTAAGGGATGCAAAAAACCGTATCCCCGCAACTAGTATCCGAGCCAGAGACAGAGAGAGTCCGATAACAACGAGTAATTGAATTGTTAAGCCTGCGAATATACGCATATGCGTCATTGACGCAGATGTTAAATAGGGAATTCGTGCATAAACAACGCGCGACAAAGCAGCAATTCAAACTCGTTTTCTGGTACACAATTTGGACAAATATTTTTATTCTCCTGCTTATCTGAAAAAATACATGTTACCTTCATAATTCAAACCTTTCCATTGAATGCCACCGTATATATTTTGACTAAAAACTCAATTCGCATGGAGTACATGTACCAGAGCTGTGTGTTTCGTCGAACGAGGCATAAAAATTGCCCTGCCATCGTCCATTATTTCCTTTTAATCCTTGAATAAGTCACTAGAAATCCGTCCTTTCTCTATCTCTCTGCTCGTGTATGCAACGTATACGTGTGTGTATGGTGCGCGCGAGAAATGCTGCTACTATTCACCCCCTACTTCTTCCCCCTTTTGCACCTCCCTTCAATTTAACCATCAATAATCGAGTACCATACGCTCGATCGCAAAGCCTCTGGTGTCCGAGAGCAGTTTGGCTAACTCGTGCATATGTAAGGGCGTGTGGCGTCCGATGCTTCTATACCCACACTTGCAGTATACATACGGACAAAAATTGATAAAGATTCGGGAGAACGAAAATATACTCCACTCGCATTTACGTACATCGTGTGTGAGTATCGATTCTTATTAGCAGCTTTCCCATTGAAGTGTAGCAATAAGCAGCAGAAGCCGAAAGAAGGGGGATTGAAAAAGTCCGAGTCTGCACAAATCGAATTCCAAAAGCGTACAAAAGCTACTTTTGACCCTCGGTCTACGTTCTCTCGAGAGACTAGACCAAAACAACGTGCACAGAGAGAAAGAGAGAGAGAAAGAAGGTGGTTGTTGCTGTGCGTAAACGCGTTCATACACACACTGCATCTACTGTGCCACTCACAAATACTCATTTGATATTTATGAAGTTACACGAAAGAGAAGAGAGAGATCGCGTATAGAGGGGTGGTGGGTAGGTATAATGCATGTATATATACCTCTTGCTCTTAATGAGCTGCGTTGCGCTGGTTTGTGTGTATATATCAGCTGCTGCTGTATGCGCGTATAAATATACGCCAAGCGTCTGAGTCACACAGTCTGTATACGATAATATACCGAACTCTACCCTCCTTTTTTTTGCATTATAAGCGCGTATACTTCTGGCTTATATATTCGATTTTTCGCGGGCTTTTACCACCCCATAGCACCTACGGATATATACGCGATACGATATTTCGTTTTATTTCGATGTTTTTACTCGGGAGGTGTGTGGTACGTGTGTATGTGTCGAGGCAGCAGCAGCCCCAAGCCGCTGCTCGTTAGTCTTTTACGTCGAGCTCCGACTTTTTCCTTTAACACGTGTCTCGATTATTCCGAGCCTTGCACCGCCATTGAGCAGCCGCTGGTACTGAGCTGCTGCTGCTGCTGTTGCTGCTGCTACTACTGCTGCACCCTCTCTGCCATCCAACAACACAAATACTCGCGCAGCACTTTTACACCCTCACATAGGAGAATACGAGTATTTTTTTCATTTAATCAATTTCCCACCGGAGGAAAATGTCCTTACGTGTGTACGTGTATGTGTGTGTTGTTTGTCCTCGCCTGAACTCGATATTTTTCTAATTCCTTCGCTTCGCTACACACGCGGGCATTTATGGATACCGGTAACTAATTAGCTTCATTGTTTATGTTTTACATGTTGCTAATTAAAATACTGCGCCCAATCCATTTTTTTTCACTGCATTATTTATGAACTTTTAGTTACCCCATATGCACGCTCACACTTATAAAGCCTATATATCTGATGTCAGATTGACTTCATAAACAACAATAAGCCTTTCAAGTCCTGTTATTAGTTCTAACTCTCGTGCTATACGTCATATGCAACGGTGTTAACTAATGTATATACAACTAAGCTGCAGCTCTTGCGAAATTGGTGTGAATTTAATAGATAAGAGAGTCCGTGGGCGATGAAATACATAAGCGTACCTCCTAAATAACTGAATGTATCCATCTTTCGTTACGTATGTCCCTGGGTCCCACTTCTCTTATGCAGCTATTATAAAAATGATTAATTTCCCGTGAGTTTAACGAGGAGAGAAGAAAAAAATCTGAGCGTAGGTACTTAAAGTCGCAATGCTCACTTGCAAGTGCGCATAGGTCAATCTAATCTACGAGCAACGAGCAGTAAATTTAACACCCGAACTCTCGGGCTCAAACTAAGAGAGATAAAGAGAGACAGAGAGAGAAGGTATGCGGCTGAGAAGCTCGAAATCGTCGGATTTCGAGCCTCTCTATAGCTGATCCGGCCTCTCTCGCGCTCTCTCGCAAATGTGTCGCTGCACATCCATCGTTGCTACTGCCGCGCTGCGGTTGTATACAATTAGTAAACCAGCGGCAGCAGCGAGGCTTGATTGGAAAGACGGAAATATCAATCGGCTCCTTGGGAGAAATTCGAAGTCTCGGTGCGCTTTTGCGGAGGGGAGTGAGAAAATTGATCGATCGGTATCCTTATATATAGACTTTATATATACTGTACGCAAGCTCTCGAACTCTTATGAATAAATAAAATCCTTTTTAGGTTTCCATTAGCCTGTCGTTTCTCGTATTATTTGCGGTAGTATTCTTGCCGATAAATCCATTTAATTCGCAGCTCGTTTTCTCACTCCCTCCTGCGCTCTTTTCTCGCGTCAATAAGAGACATTCGTCCATAGACATTAGTCCATAGACATTAGTCCAATTAGTCGATGTAGCCTTTTCCCTTTTATAGCCCCCCACTGGTCGGGAAAATTCTTCATCCAAGCGCTTCAGCGAATCGACGTATGGGTGTTCGAGTGTGTTAAAATCGAGTTATATCCTGTATGCGGTGTGCGCCAGCCACCACCACCGTACTCTCTATACAATATGTGCGTTTTGAGTTGCGCGTGCGCGTATTATTTAATTAAATAGCTTGCGCGAACGCGAAGGAGAAGAAAAAACTTTGGCGCGAGATACGTGTCGAAAGAATTAAGCTTGGCATGGAAAAATATTGTGTCGGCGCGGCTACACGTCGAGACCGATGGGCGATTAATTAGATCATATTCTTGAAACAATGATAAAAGTTTGACACAAGGGGGAGCCACGTATAAGAGCGTATGTGGCAAAAACGTTTCAAGCGGATAATAAAAGACGTATGTGCGTGAAACTTTTCTTATAGACTTGAATGAAAGCGAATGTAAAGCGTCGACAGGTAAATCAAGTTTTCTCTTCATCTCTCGGTTGCTGCTGCTGCTGCAGCTACCACTAAAGCAACATATCTCGCCAAATTTCTCGTTCTCTCGTCTCTAACTCACCTTTTCTTTTATCGCGAGCGCACCACGTGCTGCACACACACTTGAGCATCCAATTTACACGATCCCCCCCGAGAAAGAGAATCACGCGGCAAACTCGAGCGCATATATATCGATTCGAAGCTCTCGAATGAAAATAAGGAAATGAAAAGGAACCGAGCGAGAGAGCGAAAGGCTTGACGTTGGATAGAAACGAAACCAAAGAGATACGAAGATGTATAAATATATAAAAAGACTCGCGCGTGCATTCGCATGCGCATGGCGCGCGCGCAAAGGAGCAAGTCGCGTGTGAGCGCGAAGGAGCTTCATCAAGACAGCGCGGCACGACTACCTTTGCCTTGGCGTTCCTGAAAATCAGTTGCACAATTTTCCTCGCAGATACTCGGCCCGGTTTAAATCATCGAATTAATCAAAGGGGCACGTTGCTTCGGCTTAATTGCGCTCGTGCACTGTGGCGCATCAATTTTCGCGACTTGAGCCGTCGCGCATCTAACAGGCAGAAAAATCGATTTTATCGTTCTTCAAAGTTTGTCTGCGAACGCACTCGAAAGTATTTCCAAATATACAACGTGAACGAAGCAAGGCAAGTAAGTGTATGTGTGTGTAGGTGGGTGTACGCCACGCGCGCCCCGCATCACTAACCTCACGGAATTCCTAATTTACGAGTCAGCAAGGAGGCCAAGATTATCTAAACTTTTAATTAATTGTTAGTGGAGCGATAAATATAGGTTATCGCCGTACGTGGGGGCTTTCGGCTGTACATACGTATGTATGTGTGTATATATTGTAACACACAGCAGCAAGAGCAGCAGCACCAGCAGCAGTAGCAGTAGCAACTCTTCTTCTTCTTGGCACGCGGATACGAGCTTGTACACTTATTCTCTCTTTCATTCGCATACGGCGTGTAATCGCCCTTAACGCATTGCCTTGTCGTATATACCTTCTTGCATTAAGTCTGTAATTAAGGTGAGCGCAATCAGGCGTCATGGCTACTACTAGTACTACTATATACCGCCAAGCGATAAAAGGGCTTCTGCGCGCAAAAATTCCAACCGCTTATGCTGTATACGTTTTTTTTCACTTGCGTTCATCGCGTATGCATATAAACACAGCATTCAATTTTCTCACCTATATAGGGCCCCGATCGCGTGATGAAAATTAGACCGACCAAAGTTTTTGTACATTACACACAAAAACTACACGGGGAATGATACATTAACGACACGAAGGTGTGAAAGATTTTTTTGCTCTCGCACGAGTTCGCACCGCTGTAAAATAGGAGTTGAAATTTCGTTTGAGCGCGCAGCCGCTTTTAAGAGAGAAAGAGAGAGAAAGAAAGCTCGGAGCCTTGTAATTTGCTTAACGAGAAGCTGCCACCAAAGGTATTCATTTCGAGTGATGAGATGAATGCATCGGCTGCACTGACGATGCACGCACGAGTGTGTTTTTGCCCTGAATTCCTTCTTTACGGAGATTATCGCGCGCGAGTAAAGAGAAGCGGTTTTATTTATTATTTTACTTTTAAGCTGATCGTTGTTACTTTGTTTTTTGAATATCGCTCCATCAGAATTTTCCGTTTTTATTATGAACGCGTTAAAGTATTTAATAGAACAAATCTGGGTTACGTGAATTCAGTGATTATTTAACGTTTTAACGAAAAAAAAAAATTGATAGGCGTGCAACTGCTGGGAGGTGCATACCAAAAGTATCGCTTGTATCCTATCTTTTATCGATACTGTCCACTTCATAATTCATGTCCTTTCATGCATTATTTATCATCATCGCCAATGCACGTCGTCATCGTCTCATAACAGGCAACTGTGTGTGAAAGTTCGATACATGAAGCAAGCTCAGACGATTCACATTCTCCTTTCATTTAACAATTATTTAGACCTTCCCAACCCGCAGGCACGCTATAACATATTGTCACGCGTGGGACTCGAAATATTCAAAATATCGCAAGATCGCTGCGCTTGCGTTATGGATAAATAAACAGAGGAGAGAAAAAAGTAGAGAAAAAAAAGGGAGAGTGCGTAACAGCGGTAACACCAGTAGTAGCAACAGCTCAATATCAGACGGAGGGCTAGACGAAGTGAGAGTTGATGCGGGTCAGGCGAGAGAAAATAGCTTCAAGTATATATACGAGGAAAAATCTCATCAGGCCGTTGGTGCGCACGATATACACGCGCGAGCTCTCGCACGCGGCAGGTCGTATGCTGGTGCGCTTGACTTTCATAAATCGACACCGCGCGTCAGGTGGGATAGAGAAAGAGAGAAGGCAAGAGTTTGGACGTGGAAGGTAAGGTTGAACCCTTCCGGATGGATGAATGAGGAAATCGAGGCTCGCGCGTTTGTGAGAGAGAGAGCACAAAAAAATAACCCAAGAAAGATGACGAAGAGAAGGAAAAAGAAAGAGAGAAGAGGGCCGTGATTAAATTTCCGCTCGTCCAGACACGCTAGCGAACCGCGTGCAAAAGAGAGCATGGAGCGCGCGACATATCGGTTATATCGTCCAGCCCTTCATTTCCTTCTCGATGACGTAAAAGCGAATAATTTGAATTTTTCTACCCAACCCTCGCCCCCTTTTTTTTAACGTCCAGGCTAGTTTTGTATATGCATATTACTAAAGCTCAGATGGTTATGATGAACTTTTAATATATACGACCCACCGCATATTTTATCGTGAAAAACTTTCAAACTGGTGTTACGCGCATTTTTCGACGTTTTAATCACATTTACGATAGAATGCATGTATACGAGTAAAAAAAAGTCATATTTTTGGAAAATTTTGAATAATTTCAAGCGTTGCTTTTTACAAAATCAATTTATTATCTTCGAACTCTTCATTTAAATATAGCGATATGTTCATTATCAAATTAATCCATTGGTAACATTTAAACTACTCTCAGTAATACTTGAATACGATCTCCGTGATCCTTTAAAACTGATTTTGCAATCAAAATTGATTATTCTACGATGGTGGAAATTGAAAGTTCTCATCGAGAATAAAATGCAAGTGAACTAGAGGAAAATTTCAAGTTATAGTGGTACATTTAAATAACTCTCATGTAATCTAGAAACTAATTTGGGAAAGTGCGTGCGTATGCATACGAAGACTAACTCAAGATGTTCAGCTTAGAAACTTTTAAAAGAAACTTGAGAAACAATAGCGTTAAGTAAAGAGAAAAAAGTATCAAAGCTACGCAGTGGCATTGCACGTTGAAAGAATTCAAAATAGACGAGGAAAGCCAAGCTATTTTCAGTATTAAGTAAGGTTTTAGTGGTGGCTACAAAAGAACAAAGAAAAAGGAAAGAAAATATTTGAAGTAAAAAAGGATGTACGCATTGACATCAGATGAAAATGGTAAGCTCGAATGCGCCTACGCACTAGCGTTTATACATAAAAGGAAGGATAGTATCAGAAGTAGCAAGTAACTTCAGTTTCAATTTAAATACAAGTCTATAGTCTCTGATCCAGTCGTTGATTTGCCTATGCTTCATGAGGTAACGAAAACTTTAAATTTCTACATTTCAGTTGTGTTTTTAGCGAATTATCGTTATCCACTTGAAAAAAATTCAATTTTTGAGGAAGCTTGACGAATCAATACATTCGACCAAATTAAAATGGGTCAGATTAAAATTTTTTTTACAACCTTAGGCGCAAGGGTCCTCGGATTTTCCTAAAATGTTTTCAGATGATTTGAGTCAAAATTACACAGAATTAACTCTAGCATCAACTGGTAGTACATTATCGTATAAAATCTTTAATCACGTGATCAATGGCTCGTTCAAGTTTTCTTTTATAAAGCCCACCAAACATGAAGTGCAATGTTAGTTATGTAGTGCATTGTTCATTAGATATTGATAATATAAAAAAATCAACCCAACGAATTTCCCGAGAAATAGTGGAAAATAATCTTTAATATTCGGTGTCATTACAGATTTCTTTTGCTCTCCAAGAAATGCGGGAGGCGATTAAAAAGGACTCTCAGGATATCTTATTCATACAAGTACACACGGGATGTGTGATTAGCCACGAGAATAATTTCGTGCTCTTTGATTATTAGCGTCTTCGGGAGGTGAGCTTTTTGGGGTTACTTGGGTTACTCATTAAAAAAGATTTTTCGCAACAAGAAAATTTGCCAAAATAACTCTTATTTCATGAATAAAATTGGCCACTTTTTTGCCAATTCGTCTCTGCAAGATTATCCTGAAATTAGTAATATTATCACCTATGAACCTCAGCAACATAGGATCAATAAGGAGAATTATAAGTGGAAATTTGTGACGGCCACGTATGTAGCCGCACAAACACTCGTCTGCTACGCGGTCAGCTGAGTGAGCCGCGGTGCAGACGAGCCGCGTCGCTTTAGGCCCCACTCATATAGACGCGTTGCTAGGCAACGCTCGGCCCCCACCGCTGGCGCCCGCCTATATAAACCGGCGAGCCGCGGCGGTACGGCAGATTCGGCTCTGGCCAAAGCGATCGACGCATCGTGAGCACACGAGGTGAGAAGCTCGATTCTTGATACGTGAGCACACGCATCGAGCCGTGTACGTGAGCACACGTGATACGTTCATACCTTTCAGTGCGTGAGCACACGCACTCTTTCCCGCTCTCGTGGGCACACGTGAGCATCCCCGATCCGATCCCCGTTCCGTTCCTCCGTTCCACACCGACCGATCCGGGGCTGTTTATGTGTGACACTTGTACCGTAGATAGAGACTCATACGAACCGACTCTCATTTTGTTACAGGTACCGACCGTCCGGTCTCACTCGGCCAAAGGCTAACCCGACGCACCTGTGTCCGCTTTTGCCTGCCACTTTTCTAACTTGGCTACCGCTAATTGCTTTGCTAGCTTGATTAATATTGCAAATAATAATCTTTAATCATGTTTGTTGTTAATTGCTTCATTCAAAGTTAACGCTTTTCTTTATTCTTTTGCTTTACTTTTATTTTGCTTTACTTTGATCATTTTGTTTGCTGCATTTATTTGTTGTATTTGTAAATACTTACTTCTTAGTTGGTTAATAAATCAACAAATACTTGTTACCGAACTTTTACGACTTATCATTATAAGCCACCACCCGATCCCACCGTTACAAATTGATTGCTCTTTTCATGACGAACGGTCTTCATGGGCAAAAATTCAATAAGATGCACGACGATATTACCACTCTTCGCTCACAATTATTGTCTTTTCTTGATTTGATCGCACGAGTGCCAACGACTCGAATCTAAACAGTTGAAACCTTTTCTGTCGAAAACCTAAACAAGGCCAAATTCCCAACCGTTTATGACTCGAGCAATAAATCGATCAGTCGATACTCCACATGCATTTTACGCCTTGTACGATTTTTACAGTTTAGTGGCGCAATGATAAAAATCGAAGGATGGTCGAAGTACGTCCATCGGTCTGTGGAAAGAAACATACAGTTTCTCCAGGTAATGAATATTTTATTTGTAAACATTGTCAACCTACACTTCAAGTGAGTAAATTTTGTCTTTCGGAACATGGAATTTCATGTGCACATACATTTTCCAGTGCACAGAACTCCTCGCTACGATGAAAAATTGTATTTAAACCATGCATGATAACCCCCATGTTAATGTTCATTTTCTTGTGTTCGTAGACCGAATTCCTAAAGTCCACGCGACCGCCAACACGCTCTGAGGTCGACAGAGCCTACAACTTGCTCGAACTCACGATTGCCTTCGTAAATGGGCGGTTTTCGAGGGAATATCAGAAGGTTGACGTCGGTTACCTCCAGTCCATAAGGCTAAAAGAGGATGGGGTTTTCGACCGATATCAATCTGATATTCCGAGCTTAGAAACGAAATTCGAAAAGTTGTATAACCATTTCAAAATCGTGCCATACGCTAAAAATAGTTATGCAACGTATTTCGAATGTATATATCGCTCGTTGAAAGAAACAAAACTCGCTGCGGTGAACGACATTTCGAGGACTCAATTATTCTTCGAATTTATGGTAAGAGCCCATTTCTTTTTGTTAATTCGAAATACAAAGAAGATAACGTGGATCCAGAGAGATTTTTTAAAAGTATTGAGGTGCAGCTCATACCCAACAATGTGACGGTCCATAGAGCAGTGTATAATTCGCTCACCGACCCAAAACACGCAAGTTTTGTCTTTTACAGCTGGCTGAAACTACGACTAATTCACTATCTTTCTTCTGGTAGCTTCTAGTCATCCTGGTTAAAAGCACCATTATCTGCGAACGAAAAGCGCTGTCCCCAAGTTCTTTGACTTTCATAAGAAATCACGTTGGATATTGGCCGAGCGTGTTTTTTGATGAAAAGGTTAAGCCATCAGAATGGACCCGAATCGTCGATACTAAAGATGTTCGAAAAACCGTTGCAACTATCAACGCCAACTGCCTGCAACGATTAAACCTGGTTCAGTACCAAGAAAAAGAGTCACCATCAAATCAGCGACACAAGCAGGGATGATCGATACGGAAATGGAACAAATAGTATCTTTGTATCGTAACGTGAACGTTCAATGCGCCAAACCAAGTTATGAAGCTCAGAAACTTCAATTAGAGCAGGAAAATACCGAAATCCGCAAGCTGGAGTTGCAACTCAAAGTACACGAAGTTGGATTGCACAACCTGTCAGTGAGTTTCCAAAAGGCATATCATAAAATGCTAGCAAGTTCGATTAATGACGACGACGACGACGTGGACAATGTGAGACCACGCAAAATTTGGCAGCCGGTTCGGGTCAATACCTTCTTAAAGTCATCAAAGGGGTAAGTCTTTTTAAATTCGGAGTGTAAACTCCGAAACATTTTTCAGTTTCCGTCCCTTTCAGGACCACCGTTCGAAAAGTCGTTGGACTTTACCAAAAATCCGACGCAAACCGTCTCTCTGATCTCTCCCCTCTCCTTGGGTCGAGGAGTATATAGGGCGGCGAGATGACGGGGCCCACTCACTCTCGATCACACTTCCGAGCGAAGAACATGTCTGGACCTCCCGACTGTTTTACTCTCAGCTATCGTGGATCTATTGAACGCACCACCGAGCACCGCTCCTTTTCAGGACCTTCGTTTCATTTCTGATTCGGACTCTGCTAGTGACGACGAACGATATCTCCGCTTCCGCGCCGAGAGACCAACCAGCGAACGTTTACCTTTCGAGCGTTTACGTTCGGTAGTTGTAATCTCGCCAGGCAGCGGTCTTTATCGTCGCTATCACGAGGAGCTCCCCTGTAGTAGACACCCGACTAAGCCCGAACTCTGCGTACCACCAGCACGTGCTCCCCGGGCCGAGTCGCCGGGTCTACGGCAGCCTATAGCTCCCCGACCACGAGGTCGTTCCTTGTTTCCTTATCTCCGCGAGAATCCACCGATTCCGCTTCATCTGCATCGCTCAATCAAGATTCGGCAAGATTCGTCAGTGACTTCTCGAGTTCGGCCGGAAATCCGAACACCAACAAGGTCACGCGACGTACCAGCGAAACGACACTTAGGACTCGCCTTCCTTCCAGCCATTGAGAAACCGCCAACTCCGTCGTCGCTCCGTCCATCAGCCATTCTCCGCCTAGGTCCGCCGGTGGCTCCTCGCAACCCACCAGAAGTGCTGACACCTCCAACATCATCCGACGTGTCGGTAAGGCCTTCGTGCGAGCCCATCAGTCTACAATCGATAGGGAGAACGCCGACCTTCAAGACTTGGACAGAAAAAACCAGAGAACGCAACTGGAAGAGGAAGTTAACCCAAGAACAAAAGAGGAAGAATAGAGAAACACAACAGTAGTTTCAGAAAAAACCAATCGATCCTTTTCAGGGCCACGAACACTCTTAAACGTTACGGAACACTGTCGTTTTACCGCCTAACAACCTTGAAAGACACTTTATCACAAACCATATGTGGAGAGTATCTGTTTGGAGAGAAATTCGACGAGGTCATAAAAGCTAAAAAAGCTCTGGAGGACAGTGCAAAAGCTTTCCAAAGCCTCCCAAAAAACCCCGCCCGCGCAGAAGGCGAAGTACACGCCTCGCCGACCGTTGGGCGCGAGTTCGACTCGATCATCGGACAAGAAGCAGAACGGTCACCACAGCCATCACAGCCCTCGACTTTAATTGCTTCGACTCCACTTCGGATAGAAAGTAAAAAATTATTTCATTCCACAAGTGGCCGCGTGTGTGTTTGTTTGAGTACGCCATGACGACGTCGAATGATGACATCCCAAGATACTCCGCGCTCATTCGAGAAATTGGAGAAATGTTTAAAAAAATTGAAGGATCCACCAAGGAGGAGAACAAATTTATCGCTGTAAGGGAAATTGAAAAACAAATCTACTGGCTGTTTGGCATTGGTAAATGAGCAAATTCATATAGTGACAAAAATTCAAAATAATTTAGAATGCCTGACTCTTAAGCGCTGGCGGGGTCCAGTCGCTTGAGGGAGTACAATCTTTGCTTCGTGGCCACCTAGCAGCCAAAATGAGAAGTATAGGAAGATGATAAAAAATAAAAAGATATTGTTTGCTAGGCGAACATAAGTTCTTTTTTGGGTCAAGGAAGTCCCTAACCAAGCCAACAATAAGTTAAAAATTCGTAGAGTTTTTAGTTTTTCTGATGTTCCGAAAGATGAGTTGCATGTGGACCTCGAGGTTCTGGGACTCTGAAAGCCGACACTTCTCTGCACAAAGAGAAAAATCCGGTGATCATCATTGGAAGGTTCACAGAAATCATCCTTGTACTGCTTTTAAGCGTTAATAGACGGAGAATCAAACGAGCAATCCTGACCCCTTCGGCGATTTTCACCGGGCATTGCTCGAACTCTCAAACGCTCGAAGCTAAAAATGTCACAGATGTACTTGTCAAATTGAAATCGTTTGAATAACTTTTCTTCTTAAATACGTTGTTGAGTCGTATTTCATAAGTGTTTGTCACAGTTGATATTTGAAATTAATAATTTATTGAGCTGACAGTAGATTATTGTTAGCTTACAAAAGTATTTCTTTTTCGTTACTTGATTAAATTCAATTAAAGTAAAAAATAATCTATTAGTATAGTGAAAACTGAATTATTATGGATTCTCATTCACGTGAATTTTCTCCAACTTTTCATAAAAAGATTCATAAAGGGATTTAGATAAAGAATTTATAAAATTATCTCTTTCTTATTATACTTAATTCATAGTTATCCCATGCAGCTGTTGAACTTTGTCTTGATGAATTTACTTCCTTTTATTCAAAATATATAGTTCCATATTTAGAAAATCAGATTAATATGAATTCAAAATCTACCAAAACTGCCATTGAAGCTTACGACAAAGCAAATTATGTTGTCTAGCAGCACTATTAGTTTGATAAATTCAAAACAGAACAAAAATAGTTGGAATTTATTAAAGTAAATATAATTTGGCACTGCCAGAGCCACATGAACTTATCCGTGAGGATGAAAACGAGGAATCTGAAGTAACAAAAAAATATCGACGCTGCTTACAAAAACTAGCACTTGTCCATTTAAATTAATATAGAAAAGTACTAGTTTTCGTAAGCAGCGTCGAAATGTTTACGTTCGGCCAGGGTTTCTGTAGTTAAGATATCGCAATCAGTATTTATCATTTTAGGGTTACTAGGTCAAATGTTAAGGTTTCAACAGATAGTCACCAACGAAAAAGATTTAACAAATTTTATGCCAGGAGACCTATGGAAGTCTAAATATCAAAGAGTATATATAGTCAGTCAAATTTAGTTTTTTCCATCTAGGACTCATGATCGATGATAAAATACCTTTTGAGCTAAAACTTGGGTTACTTGGGTATTATATTTATATTCAAGACAAATCATAGACATTATTAAATCGCCAACAATAGAACGAGGGCAACTGTATATGGCCGATTCTCGTATGAAGTCGAACGGCCAAAAAAATTTTTTTCTGCAAATATAAAAAGCTTGTTTTTTGCGATGCCAGATTTGTCCCAAAAAAATTTAAGTAAAATTAGGGCCTTCTATGACCCTTTTTCAGAGGCCCAAATGGCAATTTTAGCGTTTTTCCGAAATTCACGAAAAATTCAGAAAAAATGTATTCCAAAGTGATTGGAGCAACCTGGAAGGTTATAGAGTGGAAAAACTTAAAAAAAAAACAAAAAACACGAAATCTAATCGAGTTCAGCAGATTTTTTTTCAAACTATAACACACTCAAATGTCTGAACTAGAATGAAATGGAATAGAAATTAATAATTCAGTATATGATCGTTAATATTTATAGAAACTATTATTTCAGTACATATTGTGAAAAATGAAATGAACATCTTATGTGATCATGTAAAGTTATCACTCGTATGAAAAAACGTTTCTTTTAATTCTACTTTTCCAGCGGTCCATATAACAATTTTACTGCAACCCCTCGTTTTGCATAAAAAGCATATCCACTCCTTTTGTATAAAGTACTGTTTATACCTTAATCTATCCTTGTAACATGTCTGATTGCTTCTCGAATTTTCTAGGATTAGAACGAAGATTTACATCTTTTTCAATCAGGCTCTTTGTCATTATTTTGAACAATGCGAGTCTTGCTAGACAAGCATGGACACTTTTGATGGTATAAGAATCATGAGAAAAAACGTAGACATAAACTCTCGGGAATAATAGCAAAATTCTGAGTGTATATTATAGATCGATATTTTAAAGTCTGTTTTACCTATCAGACATACATGTAACGTCATCATTGTCAGCCTAATTTGCTCTTTTTCTTTTTAATTTTCTATGAAATATCATGGGCTGGCCTTTCATGATTTCTAAGTAAAAAGCATGGGTCGCACGTAACAACGTTCAAGCAGAATATGGCTGACGCTAAAAGCCTATACACGATCTCTCTCTTTTCAAGCCAAAGTTTGATAAGAGTCTCTCTCTTTCACTTTAACCCAGCATAAATTTCACGTAAGGCTCATGCCTCTCTTTCTCTCTTGCTAACCTCCAGGATCTAACCTCTCTCTTCTTACCAAGTTAGGCACAGCAAAGTTTATATATATAGAAATAAAACAGCTGGTATTTGCAAATGTAAGAGACTGTAATTGTCCTTTAATTAAATGTTCTAGAAAACAGCAGATTTTCTTGAATATATATTTTAGGTTTCATTTTTTTTTAACTTTATAGCATTGATTTATTTTGTTTTCCAACTCTATCATACTTCCTTGCGACAAAATTCCAAGATATTGTAGTAACATCGACCATATAATAAGTCGATCGAAATATCGATCATACAACAGGTTTGCCAATACAATTTTTAGTATTTTCTTATTTGAAATTTAATAGTCATTATAGACCAGTAAAATGCGAAAAAAATACTTTATCGGCTGGCGTAAGCACACCCGTCGAGGGCACATAAATATATGCGTTCAGACAAAAAGTCAAGCGGTATAACAGTAAAGACGACAACTTATTTCATCCAACTTGAACCATTTGGTGGTATTTGGAATGATAACTTATACTGTTCACAGAACTGAAATTCACCATTCGAGTGCAATTATTTATTCTTACACATACCACTATGTATGCACGCAATTATAAAATAGGGAATGTTATCTACGAGCGGCGCATGGAATCACGAGATAAGCATATGCACGTATAAAGTAGTTAAAACATTTATTTAAGACTGAGGTAAATAATTCACAATTGACGCGACAAATTTTATGAAGAGATTCACCAATAAATGTAACATTGAAATGAACGATGGAGTTCTCGATATGATTTCTAAAATATATAAGATGCATTTCAAAGTAAGCTCCAATGCGAAGTAAGCGCCAACGCGATTCTGTAATTCTGTGCATTAAAAGATATCAAAATCGTATAGCTTTTATAAACCCCAGTGCAATAATATGAGATATGTTACGAAAAACGCGACAGGTAAAAAACGATGCATCTTCAACCAATTTCTTCCCAATTGAACATTTTATAGCCAATTAGTTTAGCAAAAAATCAAATAAAAATAAAAAAATATAAAATGATCAAACTGGAATATTGATAGAATAATTAAGCATTTGTTTGGATAGGGTTTTGCAGCAGGATTTAGATTCAAAATATGCTTCGAAAAGTGTGAATGTTTCGTAATTGAATATTTAAAAAAAATTTTTTCTTCGGAAACCAAAAACAGCCACAGTCTAGAGATTTACCATTATAAGGCAAGAAGCAGTATATTTCATTCGCGTAACGTACCAATCGATAGATATAAGCAATTGTAAGTGTAGTGAAAAGTTGGAAAGACGCATCAGTTGAGCTGCAAATGCGTGTTCGTTGTTTGAGTGAGAAAGAGAGAGGAGAGCAAACGAGAGAAAGATGGATGGTCCAGCGCGAATGAGCAAGGTCTTATTCGATACCTAAGGGACAAGCTTCTTATTGCCTTAGGTCTTATTGTCTTTTTCCTGTTTTATTTGCAAGTAGATCTTCTTCTGCATCTCACCAAATAGATTTTCTCCCAAACGCGCTTGTAAACATTAGTCGAACTCTGCCCGTATCGCAAACAATAAGTTGAAATTACAACTCACCAGGTTTATATAATCCAATCCAATTGTACGCTTGATTCAAATTTCCTGTGCCTTCGCTCCAGATGACATTAAAAATTATCGAGAGCGCGACAAATAATCCAGCAATATCGATCAAACGCACAACCGCGAACGATAAAAGCACATCCCACGCAATACCTCAGACTTATTTTTCTCACAGCGCAGCTAATATAAACGAATGAATTCTCTATTCCCGTAAAGTTGCGCGCATGCAAAGATTTATTTCGCGCGTAAATTACTTTCCCTTCGAATAATATGTGAAAAACAGGGTGCTGTCGATCTGCCAACGGTGATGTAAAAGTGTCAGCACGAAAGCATTGTAAAATGTAGACTTCGATATCGGGACGCGCAAAAAGTACTTCCTCTCGCTATATTTAAGCGGATGGCGACGCGCGTTAATTAAAAATGGTCTTGGCTTTAAAGGAGCGAAACTAACGAATGTTACAGCCCCCTAATACTGTCTTTCTCTTGCGCTTCTACTGCTGCTCTACTAATTATCGTATCTGATTACCATTGCTGTGTACGTGCATGGGTATATATATGTATGCGAATTTAGTTTGGGATTTTAGCGAGAGAAAATGACTACGCGCCCAGCCTTAATGGACTCACGGCTAGCGTAGGTCGATGCATTTCTTACGCTATATATACTTTCAACTTGCCTCTCTTCTCTCTTAAAAACAGACCTAATTATCCTTGAGACTTTTTCTTGCACCTCTTTCTAGCTTCCTCTCCCATCTTTCTCTACGTTTGACTATGCACCCTATATCTTTCTCTCCACCTGCTTTCATACAGGCCACCTCCTCCCCCATTCTGTTTCTTCCCCCCTACATAGAGTCCATTAAAAGTTAAGCGGTCTTGTTAACGAGTAACTCTAGCTTCTCTCAGCTCGCGACTATACTCGTTGTATTTTCAACTTACTGCAACTGACGCCGCTGGCTTGGGTTTTAAGACGCATAAATATCTCGGATACACTTTGATGCGAAGCTGAGCATTAAAATATGCAGCTCGATCTGCACAGCGCCCAAAGATGTGCGCTATTAATATATAAAAAGCCCAGAAGCGGCAACTGCCCGACACCAAATTCAGCACGTCGCGGTAATAGAAGCCGACAACTTTTCGCTGCTGCATACGCTGCTGCCGTTGCGGCGGTGGCTGCGTCTTGCATGCGATCAATTTCAGGATATATATTTTCTCTCCCCCGTAGAAACGAGCGTTAATTATCACTGGCAATACGTCCGATTCACCAGTCGGGTCATTATTTCTATCTGTAGTTTGAGATAAGTTTATTACGTAATAGCTAGCTGCTGCTGCAATAGTAGCAGAAGCAGCCACGGCAGATTCTATACGCAAAACATATAGCAAGGGGAGCCCCGCCAGAGTATACTAACTTCTAAAACTATCGTCTACTCTCCACAACATTTGGGAGAATAGGGAGAGAGATAGATAAAACAAAGCATATAACAATCTATCTCGCCGTTCTCTCTTTGTATAGGTATACACAACCAACGTCGCTTGGCATATTAATAAGCGTGTATACACACTCGCATGGCGGACAAAGTTTGCGCGCCCAAAAGCCGCGAGAGAGAACCTCCGCGTCGACTATCTTCAATGTAATATATTGATCTAATGTAGATGCTCTCTTTCTCTTTTCAATGCCGATCCCCACGTCAATCTTCGTTGTGTTTCACGCGCAAGTGATGCATTATAAATATGTTTTAACCAAGACAATTCGTGACTATCTACACGGAAAAAAAAAGCTCAGTAAACGGTACAAAAACGTTAGTTATAACAACAAAATTCGTTTTTGTTACCACAACTGAAATATTTTAGTTACGACAACTATTTTCCCCGGTTGCTACAACAAAATGGACTTTTGTTGTCCTAACCGAGAAAATAGTTGTTGTAACTAAAAAATTTCGGTTGAGGTAAATAAACGAATTTTGTTCTTGCAACTAACATATTGAGTTCCCAATGTTTACTGCAGACTGAAAAAAATTGTATACGTCAGTCCAGCCAAAGTGGACAGTTGAG